>JBAKBP010020422.1:0-42603 GCA_037953745.1 Lithodes maja | reverse complement strand
AGATTGAGATAAGTTAGGTTACGTATAGGACTAGATTGAGATAAGTTAGGTTACGTATAGACTAGATTGAGATATGTTAGGTTACGTATAGACTAGATTGAGATAAGTTAGGTTATATATAGACTAGATTGAGATAAGTTAGGTTACGTATAGACTAGATTGAGATAAGTTAGGTTACGTATAGACTAGATTGAGATAAGTTAGGTTACGTATAGACTAGATTGAGATAAGTTAGGTTACGTACCGGTATAGACTAGATTGAGATAAGTTAGGTTATATATAGACTAGATTGAGATAAGTTAGGTTACGTATAGACTAGATTGAGATAAGTTAGGTTACGTATAGATTAGATTGAGATAAGTTAGGTTACGTACCGGTATAGACTAGATTGAGATAAGTTAGGTTATATATAGACTAGATTGAGATAAGTTAGGTTACGTATAGACTAGATTGAGATAAGTTAGGTTACGTATAGACTAGATTGAGATAAGTTAGGTTATTGTATAGACTAGATTGAGATAAGTTAGGTTACGTACCGGTATAGACTAGATTGAGATAAGTTAGGTTATATATAGACTAGATTGAGATAAGTTAGGTTACGTATAGACTAGATTGAGATAAGTTAGGTTACGTATAGACTAGATTGAGATAAGTTAGGTTACGTATAGACTAGATTGAGATAAGTTAGGTTACATATAGACTAGATTGAGATAAGTTAGGTTACGTATAGACTAGATTGAGATAAGTTAGGTTACATATAGACTAGATTGAGATAAGTTAGGTTACGTATAGACTAGATTGAGATAAGTTAGGTTACATATAGACTAGATTGAGATAAGTTAGGTTACGTATAGACTAGATTGAGATAAGTTAGGTTACGTATAGACTAGATTGAGATAAGTTAGGTTACATATAGACTAGATTGAGATAAGTTAGGTTACGTATAGACTAGATTGAGATAAGTTAGGTTACGTACCGGTATAGACTAGATTGAGATAAGTTAGGTTACGTATAGAGTAGATTGAGATAAGTTAGGTTACGTACCGGTATAGACTAGATTGAGATAAGCTAGGTTACGTATAGACTAGATTGAGATAAGTTAGGTTACGTACCGCTATAGACTAGATTGAGATAAGTTAGGTTACGTATAGACTAGATTGAGATAAGTTAGGTTACGTATAGACTAGGCTAGGCTATGGAGCTATTTTTTGTGTTCTGCCATATATATGAAATGTTAATATCCGTTGCCCAAGGAAAATAAACATACTAAAGCCAATTTCGATGCTAAATCTGAGTATGGGTCCGGACTTTGTCTACAATATTGGACCTTATGGTAACATTTTCAAACTGATGATGTTATTATACTGTATATCGTTACGGCTACCATTATCCAGTTATATTCAATTGTAACCATACCTTCCGGATTAATTTTATATCGTTACGGCTACCATCAGCAAATTATATTCAATATTAACCCCTTCCGTACCGGCGACGTATTTTGTTTCAGCTACATTTAAACGATTATATTAAGCTTACTAAGGATATGTGGTAGCTAAAAGGATCAATTGAGATAGTCTGTAGCCTTTTCATGGGCAGACATCCTTCTCAAGCTGAATAATATCGTCTAATAGGTGCCCGAAGATAATGAAAAGGACGTCACCAGTACTGAAGGGGTTAATAATACCTTCGGGAATAATAATCTTATAAATATCAGTTATAATTAAAGTATATGGTGTACGCTGGCATTGACCTGGTAATTAAAGTATATGGTGTACGCTGGCATTGACCTGGTAATTAAAGTATATGGTGTACGCTGGCATTGACCTGGTAATTAAAGTATATGGTGTACGCTGGCATTGACCTGGTAATTATATATATATAGAAGGGGGTAATTCCATGACGGCCGCCCAAGATGGTGTGATTATTGTGACCTATAAGGGGGTAGTACTCGCTTTTTATGGACCCCCTTCTCCCTCATGTTTACCATATTAGTGTTGAGGTTTTAAGACGTTCGTTCCGTTAGGTTGGCGATTTTGAGACTTTTCGCCTCATTTTTTTGTCAATATTAAAACCTTTCGTGCCCTTTAGGTGTCGATTTATTCCTGGCGAGCGATAGCGAGCCTCTAATTTTATGAAAGAACTGGCCTTCGGTGAGGCATTTTTCTACCGAAAAATGTACAAATTTAACTTGAAAGGGGGTCTCGGGTTTATTTTTTTAAGCTTGATGGAAGTCTAGCGAGGAAACTCAAACATTAATCAATAAATACTTATATAGACCAAAAACCTACGCACTACCCCTTCAACACCTGTGATATTTACACAGCCACCCAGGACGCTGTATGGCTTATACCCTGATCATTACACACTTCTCCAGGGGGGTGTATTTAAGGGTGTGGCGCATATAACCACATCTATATACTGTATACACACACACCTCTACGTACACACACACACACTCACCGCTACATACACACACAAACACCCACCTCTACTTACATTTACACCTCTACACTCTCACACACACACACACACCTACAGTTATATATACACCTCTACGCGCACACACCCCTCTCTACATACGTTTAACAACACACAGCGCCACCTTTTGTTAACCCCAGATCAATAATTGAAAGCGGACAGAGTTGAGCAATACATGAGACTGAAGCCATTGAGTACATCTAATACTTTCACCCTCTGATGATAAATGTTGAGGACTTTATTCGGTTCCAACTGTAAGACTGATCCCGTTGTTGATAATGGCGACATAGTAAATATTTTGGTAGATTTTTTTCATGTATTTATTATTATTTTTGTTTCCTCCCTAGACTTCCATCAAGCTTAAAAAAAACCCAACCCCAAGACCCTCCTTCAAGATAAATTTGTACTTTTTCGGAGAAAAATTTCCCGGCCGATGGCCGATTCCTCCTAAATTACAGGCTCGCTTTCACTCGCCAGGAAAAAATCGACACCTAACCGACACGAAAAGTCTTAATATTGACAAAGAAAAAGGGCAAAAGGTCTTAAATATCGCCAAACTAATGGGTCGAACGTCGTATTATCTGAAAACTAATGGGGCAAAATATGGGGAAGAAAGGGGACCAGAAAAACGACCCATGTCCCCTTAAGTGGTGTGTGGGTGGCTGTTGTGCTCTGAGACGTGCCAAGTGTTCTAAATATACATCATGACTCGAGTTACTTCTCTGGAAATATGAGAATATATACTTTTTTGTTATTATAGATATTTCAATTGAACATTTGCCTACTCATGTACACATTTTTGCGTAATAGTAAATATTAAACAAAACTACAGTATATATATATATAGTGCATTCACTCTAAAAGTCACGTGACGAGGCCACGGCACGCCTGCCTCCATGACCCAATTTCTCCTATATACTCGTCGCAGTTATCCACAAGACTATCAATTACTCTTCAACAATACACAAATCAACCTTCATCTTCTCTCAATTACCTTGGTGTATCTTTTTCATCCAACCTTTTTTGGAATGATCATATAAACAGAAGTTAGGTGTGCTCAACCGTCTCTGTGGGATCTTCACCCCCGCACAGCTTCTTTCTCTGCATAGGGGCACAGTACGCCCATGTATTGAGTATTGTTCGCATGTGTGGGGAGGCTCCACCTATACCGCACTTCTAGAAAGAATAGTCAAAAGCATGTCGCCTTATCAACTCACTTCCTCTTACTAGTTCTCAGCTACAATTGTTGTCTACATGCCACAATGTTGCATCTCATTCACTCTTATATCACTATTACAAAAATCGGTGTTCTTCAGAGCTCTCTCAGTGCATAACCTCTCTCTTGCAGTGATTGTGAGGCACCCACCTTTCAATACAATCCCACTCATATTCTGTCCAACTCTCCAATCGAAGAATTGACAAATTTTCTCAGTCATTCTTCTACACAACTAGTGAACTCTGGAACGCTCTCCCTCAATAAATCTTTCCTTCATCCTATGACTTAAACTACTTTAAGCTTAATGATTCCAAGCATTTTGCCCAAAACGTCCCTTGAATTTGGCTCTTTGTCACTCTTTTGACTCTGGGGGCAACACTCGTTACAGGCGACCTGCCTTTTGTCTCTTTCATACGCATAGAAAAAAAAACCACACACACACAGTATTTCAATATTTTATCAAGCCAAGAAATTATCGTTTTAATATACATCCCACAAATTACATATCACAAACTGTTAAGGGGAGATTTCCACTTGAGGGACTTTTTTCTTGACCCCTTTCTCCCTCATGTTTAGCCCCATTGCTTTTGAGATTTTAAGACCTTCGCCCTAGTAGTTTGGATATTTTAAGACATTTTGCCCCATTTCTGTCAATTTTAAGATCTTTCGTGCCGTTTAGGTGTCGATTTTTTCCTGGCGAGCGATAGCGAGCCTGTAATTTAAGAGCAACCGGCCTCTGGCCGGGAAATTTTTCTACCGAAAAATGCACAAATTTATCTTGAAAGGGGGTCTAGGGGGTGTAATTTTAAGCTTGATGAAAAAGTAGGGAACAAACTAAATACCTCCCCTTAACGCACTTGCTTCACTAGACGTATAAACCCTTGCCTGCATTAGCTATACATGTTCAGAAGACGATACTATCTTCATAATTAAGACAAACTTTTTGTTGTGGCTCATTTAATTAGAGTTTGAGTCAGGCAGGCAGGAGGTGGGTGGCTATTGTTACCAGTTAACCCTATTTGGTCCGGGGAAGGTCTTTAGGGATTTCTTCCGTTTCGCTCCATTAGTTTGGAGATTTTACGACGTTCCACCCTATCATTTTAGCGATATTATGCCGCTTTAACCCATTCAGGTATTGATGTATTTCTGGGTGAGCGATAGCGAGCCTGTAACTTATAAATCGGCGTTCGGCAAGGAATTTTTGTTATCGAAAAATGAAAAACAAAAAAAATTGTTGGAAAGGGATTTGGGAGGTTATGTTGTAGTTTGAAGGAAGTCTGGGAATGCATTTTTGTTCATCTAGGGGACAAACTAAAGTACATTGCTCGACAATGGCAAGAACTAGCAAGATTCTCAATATGTTCTGGATATCTTAATTAGAATAATAGACAAGCAGTGGCTGTGAGGCAATTATTAACGGCCAACACTATCTGGTGCAACGTTTTGGGGGACGATATGATTAGTTTAATTATTACTGAGCGTTCGATTGCTTTTGTTATTTTGGAA
This sequence comes from Lithodes maja, assembly GCA_037953745.1. Lineage (NCBI taxonomy): Eukaryota > Metazoa > Arthropoda > Malacostraca > Decapoda > Lithodidae > Lithodes > Lithodes maja. The sequence continues at coordinate 37,403 of JBAKBP010020422.1, read as the reverse complement.
AATTGTATTTTAAGATTTGCCCACTAGACTAAAACAAAAATAAACGCCTCCACAGCTAATAAGAAATCCCCCCCAAGACCCCCATCGACCTAATGTGTACATTTTTAGTTAGAAAAATGTCCCCGTGGAAGGCCACTTTCTCCTGAATGACAGGCTCGCTATTACTCACCCAGTACAAAAAATAAAATAAAAAATAAAATAAGGCTGAATTGGGTGAAACATCTTAACATTTCTGAACAAATGGAGGGCAACCTGGTGAGTCTAACGCTACCCACCTCGCCCCAGTCAGGGTTAAGGGAGGGGTGGTTGTTTTTTCTGGACCTCCTCCCTCATGTTTAGCCCCAATAGTATTGACATTTTAAGACGTTCTCCGCATTAGTTAGTCGATGTTAAGACCTTTCGTCCCAATTTCTTATCAATGTTTAAACCTTGCGTGCCATTTAGGTGTCTATTTCTTTGTGGTGAGCGACAGTGTGCCTATAATTATAAAGTAATCGGCCGAAGGCCAATTACTTCGGTCAGGACATTTTTCTACCAAAAAATGTAAAAAAAACAAAATCTCCAAAGGGGATCTTGGGAGTATTGGTTTAAGCTTGATAGAGACCTAGGGAGCAAACGAAAACCAATATATGTACTGGTAATAATATAAGAAAAAAAACTATATATATATATATATATATACCGGTATATATATATATATATATATAATATAACGTCCCCTTAGCTCATCAGTACCCGGGGTCCCTCTCACTGGACAAATATTGGAACTGGATCACTGGCCACAGAGATTTTTGTTTCTTTTCTAGGAGAGTTTCAACAATCTAGTTACGGTAGCCGCCATCTTGTGTCCCTCACACAGATTCCAAGACAATAGCTTCTACATAATTATAAGGTAAAAAGTTCGGTATAATTAATTGTTAACCAAGATAATGTATAATACTAATAAAATATATATATATGTGTGTGTGTGTGTATATATTGCTTCAAACTCCGTGTGTCTAGGCATTTTAGCCTGAACGTCCCTTGATTTCGGCCCTCTCACTCTTTGAAATCTGGGGGAGACATTCGCTGCAGGCAGTTATGCCTTTTGTCTCTCATTCACAGAAAAAAAGAAAAAAAAAATATATATATATATATATACTGTATACCGGTATATATATATATATATATATATATATATATATATATATATAATATTATATAATCATTTCAATCAATATTAGTCCGAAAGAATAAGCACATATATTTACCTTCAATTTATTAAGTATAAGCCTGTGACATTGAATCCTGTCGCTTACTCCCAGCATTGGTACCAGGGCCATGTGTTGCCATCTGGAATCTCCTACTTTTCTATTACTAATTTTACATATCTCCTTAACTCTACTGATGGCCAGTTATATAGGAATTAGATAGAATATTTCGAGACTTAAGGGACAACAAATATACACACACACACACATGCACACTTTTTCTCGTATGAACTTTGTATATTTATAGATAGATAAAGGACATCTAATATGGTCTGTTCAAGATATAGCAGTGTATTTTAGTCACGCTAATTCTTTCAGCAAAGACATACTGTATAAGCGTAATATGTAAGGGGCTGTGCTCCATAGTTTTGTAAACGTGTGGGCAAATTAACTTAGGTCAATTAAATTAAATTAAATACAAACATCATCTTGAAAATAACACTGAGACTACCCCTTCGAAACTCACGGTGACTATGATAAGATAATTATGCTTTAATTGGTCTTAATCAATGGCTCCATTGTTGTCGAGTCATTTAAGGGGTAGTGGTTAGTTTTTGGTATACATATTCATTTATTTATCTAGTTTTTAGTTTCTTCGCTAGATCTCAATGAAGATCCCCTAGACCCCATTTTAAAATAAACTTTTACATTTTTCGGGAGAAAAATTTCCCGGCCAAAGGCCGGTTCTTTCTAAATTTACAGGCTCGCTATCTCTCGCCCGGAAAAAAATCGACACCAAAATTGCACGGAAGGTCTTAATAGTGCCACAGAAATGGGGGGAAAGGTCTCAAAATCGCCAAACTAACGGAAAGAACGTCTTAAAATCTCGAAACTAATCTGCTAAACATGAGGGAGAAGAGGGCCCCCTCAAATCCGAGAGGTCTTAGAGGACAGCTTGGTGGTGTGGGTGAAGGTCCCTGTAGTATATAGGAACTGTGAACGGCCTGCTAACAACTCCACCCATTAATTATTATTCAAACCAGTAGATAGGCAATAGTGAGCCGTCCTAATATATATATATATATATATATATATATATATTATCATATTTGGCAACTATTAGACGATTGTATCCAGCTTAGGAAGGACGTCTAATAATAATAATAATAATCTTCTGGTTACTTATATAGCGCCCGTCTCTCCTTCGAGGATTCGCAAGCGCTTGGCTTTCTTTAGTCTACCAGAGACCATTACCCATCCCCCTTGCTCATGGGGAGATGGTAACCGCCGGCTGTATCCCAGAAAAACTTTTCAATCTGAGCGGGGATTGAACGCGAGACCTTCAAGGTGGGAATCAGGCACGCTATCAACTGAGCCAGCCGGACGGCTGGCAATAATAAGACTTGAAACTACCTCAACCAACCCTTTTAACTACCACAGATCCTTCCTACGATGCATTATATATAGCTAGACAAAAATAAAACACACTTAGCTGGTACTCAAGGGGATATATACAGTATATATATATATATATATATATATATATATATATATAATCTCTTAACAGTGTATATCGAGAGAAGAACGAATGTTACAAGATTAATATAATTCACCGATAAGTTTCTAGTAATAGTAACGGGGAGAGTAAATACAGACAATACGGCGATCTTAATAGCAATGAATCTTTTTAAGGGGAGATCGGTCGTTTTTGTGGTCCCCCTTCACCCTCGTGTTTAGTACCATTATGTTTGACATTTTAAGACGTTCGGACCATTAGTTTGGCCATTTTAACGCTTTTCGCCCCATTCCGTTGTCAATTTTAAGACCTTTCGTGCCATTTAGGTGTCGATTTTTCCTGGCGAGCGATAGCGAGCCTGTAATTTTAAGAGGAACCAGTCTTCGGCCAGGACATTTTTCTACCAAAAAATGTACACATTTATCTGTGGGGTATTTGTCTAAGCTTGATGGAGGTATAGCGAGGAAACTGAGAAATAATGGAATAAATTAATGAATAGAAAAAAAAAATGGTCCATCTCCCCTTAATAACAGTTAAGCTTTTGAAGTGTATGCTGAATGATAGATTGCACTGTCAAAAATAAGGGATAAGAATAGGGTACATAAAGTGTCCATATTATTATTATACCCTTTTAGAGGAACGTGTTTAGTAATATTCCCATCTATTATAAGGATAGATAAGTACGTACGCCACTATCAATTAACCCAATGATGCTATATACCCCTTTATATACCCTTACTATACCCCTTAATTGAATATTACCGTAAGCCCCCCAGCCTCCAATTTTGGTCTTGGCAACCATTTTTTACTCAGATAGGGAAAGAGTTCTTGACATCAAAGTTCCAAATTACACATTTCAACAAATACTGTTATTACTAGAAAGATAAATGTAATCTATTAAAGATAAATCATTCACGAAAGAAACCTTGTCATTACAGAATGCGGTGTACATCAGTTCATGTGTTACATTGCATTTATTTGTTGTACTTTTTTTTTTTTTTTTTTTTTTTTTGCTTTATTTTCTTATGATGTAACTGGACAGAATATATGTTATATATTTCCAAATCCTTCCAATCCACTCTCTCTTCCGGGGATACAATTATGATCTATACAATACAAATATTTACACTTTTATTACAACCAGGTAGACGTATAGATAGATATAGGTCGGTGGTTCTCAAATGACCGTAGTAGTGATGATGGTGAAAGTAGTAGTGATGTGGCAGGCTCCGATAGCACGGCAGGAGCGAACTCTGCCATTTACGATTGCCTTGTTATAACTTGTTATGTGTCTTGGAGCGTCTAAGCCTGTACAGTTCAGTTTAATATACTAATATACAAATATAACTTGTAGCGAATTCAAGGGTCCAGTACATGTAGCTGATCAACTTTAAACTTGTGTGACGCCTTATAAGTGAGTTCCGGCTTTCAAATGTTGGATCGTGTAAACTTACTGCTGGTGCTATATTGTAGTATTATTGGTGGTGAGGAATGGTGGCACGCCCACACTGACACACACACATACATACACACACACACACACACACACACATACACATACACATACACAACTAGAGTAAGTACATACACACACCCACATCCACACCCCCACACACGTACGTACGTACGTCTGTTTGGGACAATCTAGTCACTTTTGTTTCTATAGCCTGTCGCTTTGATCGTAACGACGAATTACGGAAATCCAATACCAGATGAATTTGGATCCGGGTCGGCGGGAATCATGGGATACGCTGTTGACTTTTTCCCAAGGACATAATTTACGAAGTACAACCAATCTAACTGAGAGGGTTATCATATAGTCAATGTTTGCAGGAAAAAAAAAAAAAAAAATATATATATATATATATATATATATATATATATATATATATATATATATATATATATATATATATATAATTATATTCTGCTTGGGACTATAGCTAGTGACACATAAGCCTGTACTCCGTCCGTGGGTCGTGGATAAGGCAGACAGGCAGACAGGCAGTGAGTGCGGTGTCCTGACCAATGTCGCACTGTCAACCCTTTATGGCCCGCGACACAACTGGCCCTACCCCCACCCACCCAACCACCTCAACCCCATGCTTTAGTTTAAGGGGGGATGGTTCCCTTTTTCGTTGATTTATATTATATTTATTTTTCTAGTTTCCTCCCTAGACCTCCATCAAACTTTAAACAAAAAAACATCCATCCGATCCCCTTTCTAGATTAATTTGTAAATTTTTCGGTAGAAAAATGTCCCGTTCTTCCAAAATTATAGGCTCACTATCATTCGCCAGGAAAAATATCGACGCCTAAATTGCACGCAAGGTCTTATTATTGACAAAGAAATGGGGCGAAAGGTCTTAAAATCAGCAAACTAATATGGCGAACCAATGTCGCACTGTCAACCCTTTATGGTCCGCGACACAACTGGCCCTACCCCTGCCAACCCCTCAACCCCCCCTCAACCCCTGCCACTTCTCGATCTTGTCGCTACCCATGCTTTAGTTTAAGGGGGGATGGTTCACTTTTTGGTCGATTTTTTCTATATCTATTCTATAAACTCGGGCCCAATCCCCACTTTTTGTTTTTTTTAATTCTACTTTCCTCCCTAGACCTCCATCAAACTTTAAAAAAACATACATCAGATCCCCCTTTTAGATAAATTTGTACATTTTTCGGTTGTTGTTCCCCAAGCTGCCTGGCCGAACAGCCTCAAGGCCCCGAGCAAGGCCAAGGCCATAACCGAGCACCACCACAGAACCCTCCCTGCCGACCACAATAAAGCCTGGATGACCGAAGCTACTCCATGGCGGGGAGCTGAGGAGGGTGCGGAAACGCCCAGGAAACCAAAGCCCCACCCAGGGCCCTGTGCCCCTCAGCAATTATGAAGAAAAAGTTGAGGGGCAAAGGAAAAATGTGACACTTTGGCTTCCAATCTTGGTAGATTGGGAGGTCAATCCACGGAAGAGATGCCGTCACTTGAGATCTAGAAGATAATTATATAAGTAAAAGGAACAGTCAGAGTAAGCTATGGGTATGGCAGAGATCGCTCAGTTCTCACTCTGATAGACCAGCCCATCAACATTTTTCGGTAGACACATTTCCCGGCCGAAGGCCGGTTCTTCCAAAATTACAGGCTCACTATCGTTCGCCAGGACAAAAATCGACACCTAAATAATTGCACGAAAGGTCTTAATATTGACAAGGAAATGGGGCGGAAGGTCTTAAAATCGACAAACTAATATGGCAAACCAATGTCGCACTGTCAACCCTTTATGGTCACTTGGTCAGCGACACAACTGTCCCTACCCCCGCCACCCATCTCAACCCCTGCCTCCCTAGCTGCCACTTCTCGATCTTGTCGCTATTATCAACACGACGGGCTTTACCCATGCTTTAGTTAAGGGGGGATGGTTAACTGTTTGGTCGATTTTTTAATATATTTATTAGTTTGTCTAGTTTCCTCCATAGACCTTCATCAAACTTTAAAAAAAAAAAAAAATCCATTAAATCCCCCTTCTAGATTAATTTGTACATTTTTCGGTAGAAAAATTTCCCGGCCGAAGGCCGGCTCTTCCAAAAGTAAAGGCTCACTATCGTTCGCCAGGAAAAAATCGACACCTAAATAGCACGAAACGTCTTCATATTGACAAGGAAATGGGGCGGAAGGTCTTAAAATCGACAAACTAATGTGGCAAACATTTTAAAATCTGAAAACTAATGGGGTTAAAAACGAGGGAGAAGGGGGACCAGAAATACGATCCATCTCCCCTTAACCATGGTCCTCTGTTTCTTCTGCCCCCTGTCGCTATTATCAACACGACTTACCCTACCCGTTCCTTAGTCAACTGCTGCCTGGCTGTCACTTCTCTATCCTATCGCCATTTTCCACACGAGTGCTTCGTAGAGTACACGTCTCCGTCAGTCCGGTCTTCCACACAGTGACGTACCTATCCGTTGAAAATTGAAAGGAGCTCGACAACTTTCGATACGTGAACTTGTGGTACCAAATCAATGACAATGAATGGTGCATTAATCATAATAATAACTTGTGGAAGCCCATTTCATTGCAAAAGTGTGTTACATTTTAGCTTAAGGGGGGATGGCCGTATATATTTGCTAATTCATGTATCTTTTTACAATTTGTTTAGTTTCCTCCCTAGACCTCCATCAAGCTTATAAAAACATCCGCCAAAGACCCTCCTTCAAGATCAATTTGTAGATGTTTGCTCCCTAGCTTTAAAACATCTCCATAACGCCCCTTCAAGATTAATTTGTACATTATTCGACAGAAAACTGTTCCAGCCGTTGGCCGGTTCCTCTTAAATTATAGGCTCGCTTTCGTTCGCCAGGAATAAATCGACACCTAGGTTTTATTATTGACAAAGGGACTGGGTGAACAGTCTTGAAATAGCCATTCTAGTGGGGCGGACGTCATCCAAATCTAAAAAAAATAATGGTCTGAACATGAGGGAGAAGGGGTCCAGAAAAATAATTCTCCTTAAAGGCACTCTCTCCTTAAGGGGGTAGTGCTTGGCTTTTGGACTATATATTTATTTATTTATTTATTTTTGAGTTTCTTCGCTAGACCTCCATCAAGCTTAGACAAACACCCCCTAGACCCCCTATAAATATGTTTTTGTAAATTTAGCGGTAAAAAAAAATCCCGGCCAGAGGCCGGTTCCTTCTAATATTAGAGGCTGGCTAACGCGCGCCAGGAAAAAAATCGACACCTAAGGGGCACGAAATGTCATAATATTGACCAATAAAATGAGGTGGAATATCTCAAAATCGCCAAACTAACGGAACGAACGTCTTAAAACTTCAAAACAATATGGTAAACATGAGGGAGAAGGGGATCCAGAAAAATAACTCTCCTTAAAGGCACTCCCTCCTTAATCGTCCTGCTAATGGTCGACGTCTGTTCTGTACTTGGGTCACCTAATAGAACAGAGAATCCACACTTTATATTCGAATGCCATTTTGATTCCAACTCGCTCTCTATCCCATATCGCATCATTAGTACTACACTTCATATTAAGGTGGGATGGTTCACTTTCTGGTAGATTATTTCATGTATTTAGTATTATTATTTTGATTTCCTCCCTAGACTTCCATCAAATTTAAAAACGACATCCATTAGATCCCCTTTCTAGATTAATTTGTACATTTCCCGGCCTAAGGCCGGTTCTTTCAAAATTACAGGCACACTATCATTAGCCAGGGAAGAGATCGATACCTAAATAGCAGGAAAGGGCTTAATATTGACAAAGAAATGGGGCGAAAATTCTTAAAATCGACAAACTAATGGCACAAACACCTTAAAATGTGAAAGCTAATTGGGCTAAACATGAGGGAGCGTATACTGCTCATGTGATTCTGTTTATGCCTATGTGTATGTAACTATGCATCAATCAGCATCTGTATAACTTTTAATTACATGTATTCATTGACGGAAAATAAAAGGAAACAAGATGGCTTCCCCTGACCTGACGCCCTGGACTCTGTTAATATAGGTAGTGGACGTCGCGACATTAGCGGAGACAGAGTGACTTGTGTCTTACTGATCACCTGACCTCTGACCTGACCTGAGCTATGGTGGGACCTCCCGACACACGCTCTATATCGTATTAACCCACTCAGAGAGAGAGAGAGAGAGAGATTGGAATTTTCACACTTTCCCTTTCCCTGAAGATTCTAGGAAAGAAAGTGAATGTTTGGAGTTCTTCTTACTCTTAGTAATTGTAATTTCTCTTACAACGTGCACCTTGCGAAATGGACCGGCATGTATGGATATTTGAGAAAAAAAATATATATAGACCGGTATATATATATATATATATATATATATATATATATATATATATATATACCGGTATATACAGTATATTCATGTATTTATATATATATATATATATATATATATATATATTTTTTTTTTTTATCCACAATTATGAAATAGCCTAGTTTATTTGAATATTAAATCCTTTTTTATCTGTCGATGTTTGTCACCATTATACATCAAAGTTTCATTAGGCCCCTCCATATAATAGTGACTATATATATATTATGTAAGCTTAGAAAACTCGAACCTCGCTTACCCCGCATGCTTAAGCATAAGTACTTTTATATGCAGTGCGATATCAAACTCACTTTCATAAAACAGAATTTAGTTCCTCAGTCATCACTTTCATAAAACAGAATTTAGTTCCTCAGTCATTACTTTCATAAAACAGAATTTAGTTCCTCAGTCATTACTTTCATAAAACAGAATTTAGTTCCTCGGTCATTACTTTCATAAAACAGAATTTAGTTCCTCAGTCATCACTTTCATAAAACAGAATTTAGTTCCTCAGTCATCACTTTCATAAAACAGAATTTAGTTCCTCAGTCATTACTTTCATAAAACAGAATTTAGTTCCTCAGTCATTACTTTCATAAAACAGAATTTAGTTCCTCAGTCATTACTTTCATAAAACAGAATTTAGTTCCTCAGTCATTACTTTCATAAAACAGAATTTAGTTCCTCAGTCATCACTTTCATAAAACAGAATTTAGTTCCTCAGTCATTACTTTCATAAAACAGAATTTAGTTCCTCAGTCATTACTTTCATAAAACAGAATTTAGTTCCTCAGTCATTACTTTCATAAAACAGAATTTAGTTCCTCAGTCATTACTTTCATAAAACAGAATTTAGTTCCTCAGTCATTACTTTCATAAAACAGAATTTAGTTCCTCAGTCATTACTTTTTCACGAGATAGACAACACCCTTCGCTCGTGTTTAAAAATATTAATTTTAACCCTCTCTGTACAAATAGACGATTTTTTTATTTTACTTTGGCTGTATACTAAACAATTTTATAACTTTTAAATATGGTCTGTGGAAGTCAAAGGCTTAATAAATTTAATATGATTGTACCCCTTTTGTGTAATAGAGGCCTTTCGAAACATGCATACAATCGTCTAGTGTTGGTAAGAATAGACGCTATGTTACTGAAGGGGGTGGTCTTATTTATTTGCTCATGTATGTATATTTATTATTTCCTATAGTTTCCTCACTAGACCTCCATCAAACTTAAAAGCACATCCATTATAACCCCCCCTTCTAGATTAATTTATATATTTTTCAGTAGAAAAATTGTCCGGCCAAAGGCCGGTTCTTCCAAAATGACAGGCTCACTGTCATTCGCCAGGAAAATAATCGACACCTAACTAGCACAAAAGGTCTTAATATTGACAAAGGAATGAGGCGAATGGTCTTAAAATCGACAAACTAATGGGGCAAACTTCTCACAATCTGAAAACTAATGGGGCTAAGCATGAGGGAGAAGGGATCAAGAAAAACGACCCATCTCCCCTTAAACACAACCCCAGAATCAAAGCCCATCCGCCTGCCCGTGCATACATTAAGGAGAAGGAGCCAAAAGAATAGCGTGTGTCCTCAACAGTTGAAACATTTCCCCGTCTCTCTCTCTCCTTGGGGTCCCTGAGGAGCGCTTTATTTAACCCCTTTCAGTACCGGCGTCGTCCTTTAGCTTTATTCTGGCTACTATTAGACGATTGTATTCAGTTTAGGAAGGGTCTCCAGCAATTAAAAGGCTTTGAACTATATCACTTAACCCTATTTACTACCACAGATCCTTCTTAAACTGCACATAATCGTCTATATATAGCTAGCATAACATTGGAAAGACGTCGCCGGTACAGAAGGGGTTAAGGGGAGAGTTTTTGTTTGCTATCTAGACCTCCATCAAGCTTAAAACAATACCCCCAAAGCCCTTCTTCGAGATAAATGTGTATATTTTCGGTAGAAAAAATGTCCCTGCCGAAGTCCGGTTCTTCCTAAATTGCAGGCTTGCTATCGCTCGCCAGGAAAATATTGACACCTAAATTGAACAAAAGGTTTTAAAATTGACAGAAATTAGGCGAAAGGTCTAAAAATCTGTAAACTAATGGGGCTAATATCTTAAAATCTCAAAACCAATGGAGCTAAGCATGAAAGAGAATTAAGGGGGTCCGAAAAAAAAAAACTTAAGTGAAGATCTCCCCATAAGGCTAATGGGTATGCAAGCTGCCCACAATAATCCAACTTGTTACAGACTCATTGGAGAGAGACTGTGAGTGGGGACAACTGAAGAGATCTGTCTGCCTTTGGTCGAAATTATCCCCTTTTAAACACGATATTGTTTTATACCATGCAATGCATATAATATGATACTTTTGTTTATGTTCTTATTACTATTATTTTGTTTTTATATATATTCCAACTAATCCCTCTCGGGCATAGGCTGAGAGCCTGTACATTCAATACTGGTGATACGAACTTTGGAATCAAATTTAGATTGTCGAAGTGTGTAGCCGCTTATGCTTCACTGTGCACGAGGCATTGTTATACACAAATATGTTATTTTGGAGGTCACTACTGATGTACAAAATGAGGGAGTCATGCACAAACAATCAAACCCATTATATCTAATTTCATTTCATGCTTTTAAAGTCAATATTAGTTTAGGGGCGATATTTTGAAAGAGCCATGACATCTATAATACTTTGGGAGTCATTCTCTGGCTATCAGGTACACTCAGTCCACTCATATTCCATCCACCCGTGTCTCCAGTAAAGGTTCATGAGCCAAAGTTGTCCACTCTCCCCATTCTAAAGTTTCCGGCCTCCTTGCGACACACACGGGTTGCTTGTTCGATCTTTTGTCACCGAGTTTAGCACACACACGGTCCTCCCAATATAGAGTCTCTGCCATTTACCCGAGTGGCAGGCTTGGTGGTGTGGTGGGTGGAGCTGTTACAGGGGATACAAAGACAATGACCAAGACAATGGATTAACGAAAGATACAATAATACTAGGCAATGCTAATACAAGATACATTAATACTAGGCAATACTGATAGAAGGTACAGTTGAACACGGGATACAATTCACTATATGATACAAAAGACTATAAGTGTATACATACACTGCACAGTACACGGAACTAATATAGCACGATACACATAGCACTACACAATGCAAAGGATTAAAAGGATATACAGCATTATTGGCATAGATTGGCATGCTGAATTATGGATCATGGGGTGTGAACATCAGGTAACCGGGTGTTAGTCTCGTATGGCCAATACGTAGGCGAGTGAGTAGAACTTCCAGTGCACGGGCTCGTTGGAGGGAGGACTCTCATAGATGAGGTGATTGTTTAATGAAGCATGGCCTACAGCAATAACGTTCTCAAGAGTGTTGGGGCTTGTACTGAATGATAAATACAAAATATGAACAAAATGTGTAATGGAGCGTAGTTTGTAATCCGGGGACTGTGACTTCCATAAACCGGCGCCACCGCTGTTAAACATTAACCAGTGTTCCACTGGGAGACAAGGTTGAGATAGCGGTACGGGAACAGCGGATTTCGCAGAGCAATCAACATGTTTGTTACCTGCGATTCGTACATGGGCTGGAATCCAGCATGTTTGAACCCAACGATTAGGCCATGTAGAAAATGTAGCGTACATTGAATGAAGGCAACTAGTTTGTAAAGAGGGTAATAGTGTCCAAGTGCTTTAACTGCACTGCGGGAATCAATTTATATAACAAAACGACCTGAGAGAGGTTGTAGGAATATATCAATATCAGCTTGAATGGCATAAATTTCAGCAGTATAAACTGAGGCATGTAGTGGAAGAAATACTTAGGCACAGTGGTCGGGTGAGATTGCAGCATATCCAACACCAGAATCAGATTTAGAACAGTCAATATAGATGGCAGTGTGCGAGGCCTTACGAAGCATTTGTTCTAGAGCATGTCGGCGCAAAACATCAGTATTTTTTATATTTCAACTACTACCTATCGGGCATAGGCTGATAGCCTTTACACTCAACCGCTGAACACGGTGAGGCCCGTGAGGTCTTGCTCCAGTCTAGGGAGTGAGACATGTGAAGCTTCACGGCTCGAAGCAATTCCATCTCTGAATCCGAGGCGGATTCACAGTCTGCGCTTCACAGTCTCAACCCCACAGACTCGGACCCTCACTCTAAGAACGCCACCTATTGAGCAATTAACTCACTAGGCATTGCCCCCCTGTAGCATATATTTGAATATGGGAATAATCATACAGTGCTATTTAATCAGGGAACAATGAGGGTATTTTTTGGCATTTCGGTGTGCTGTGGTAATGCACTGATACTAGGTACAGCACAAATTCCATCCCAATAATATCTTCCCATTGACATATTGGGATTCGAACCCGGGTGCATATTTCCGAAGTCGAGACTAGTTTATATCATAGGGGAAATTAGGACCAATCAGAGGCCGCAGTGGCAGTGACGTCACCCACAAGGGGAGGAGCCAGTCTGTCTGTCACTCTCTCTCTCTCTCTGGGTGAGGAGCCTGCCTCCTCTCTTTTGTTTCTCTCTCTCTCTCTGGTAAATAGAAGAAGTAAGTCACCTAGTATAACAAGTTATTTCATATATTAACTACATTAAGGATACATTATGATTGTGCTATGTTATGGTTATGAGTAAATAAGAGTAGCCTACCGTATTACGCGTATTGCACAGCCATGGACAGAAATTCCTTGACAATTTTAGAAGGCACAATATTATTTCACTGGCAAACTATATTGATTCCTGTGACACTTAAGCAGTTAACCTGTGCTGATAATTTCAGGAAGGAACTTAAGTCACTCATATATCTAAAGGGTTATATATACAGTATATACATAGCCTATACATTACTTTATTTTAAATGTCATTAACACATTAGCATTATCAGATAGTACAAAATATATTAAGCATCAAATGTTATGAAATAGTTAATGGTTTAAGTGCATAAGGTAGAGCCAAAGGCTAATTAGTAGGCTATATAATTATACGATACGTGTTAGTGAGTTGGGCCTAGGCCTATAGGCTACTTAGGCCTTATAATGAGGAAAAACCGTACTAAAAATCCAGATGGCGCTGGGGGTCTTATTCAAATGACTATCGTGTGTGATACACCATTGAGGTGTTTTGATGGTTTTCGTGATATAAGAGGTTTAATACAGTTCTCAACTATCTATGACACATAGTTGTGTAGTATATTTTTACTAGATTCATAATATGATGGTTATATACTCTTTAATGCAGTGAATATATAATAATTAACATAATTTGATACATAAATATCAGCTTATTGAACAAGACATTTAGTTTCATCTAATGTGGTGTGATAGGCTGGGCGAAATTGTAATACTCATTGAAGTATTGCATTTACTTCTTTTTTAGTTACTAACAAATACGTGTTTCAGTAGAAATTGGCTGAACATACGGTATTATATTCTGTAGCTGTAGAATTTGGCAGGTTGAATGTCTGCGCCTGCGCACTATAGTTTCTTTCCTACAAAACTAGCTATCGTGCGCTTTTAAGTTACCAATTTATAATCCACTATCAAATCGGGCAGCTAATTATGTTACCGGCTATATTTCTTATTAGACCAGTGACAAGAAATCAATCAATGTGAATCAGAATGTCATAGAACACAGAGGCAGCAAATTACATACGTGGAGATGCAGGAAATTCGAAAAAGATGATGACAACAAAAATTACAACACTGCCTTTTTTCACGGGCGACTGTTTAGGTCGTCAGCTGACCGCGGCGGGGATATACGTACACAGTGTTGCCAAGGTCTTCTTTTGTTCGCACCATTGGGCTAGTTAGGATTCGTTCAGAAGCGTAAATTTGCGAGTTTCCATTTCAAACGATATTATATTCTTGATTTACAGTGTGATGGGGTGGATAGCCTCTGAAGTATTATCCTAACTAACATTTAGGAAAGCGGAATTGGGCTGGTTCTATATACTATTAAAGTTGTAGAGGTATCGAGTGTTGAGTAGCCTATAGCTAGGCTACATTTCATACAAACGTTCATCATGGCTTTCTGTTGGTTGTACTATACATGTATGGTAGCCTATGTGGTGGTGACTGCATAGCCTAATTAAGTGATTGTTTGTGAGGGGGGATTGGGACATTGATGCAGATTTGATGAGTGCATGATGGTGATAATAATGTATGTGGTATTTCATTAATATTTAAATGATGTGACACGTAGGCCACTACTTATACAGTAGGCTATATGGGACTAGGCCTAGTTATATTTGGGGAACTCATAGTATCATGCATGCATGGCTGTTAAAGATAAACATATCAGAAAATGTGTGTGATAGGATTAAAATAGCTGAAATTGTCTGTTGTGCGGTATGAAGTGATTGGGCTACTTTTGGGCGAGTTTGGAGATGTGATGTGCGCTGGCAACCTTGTAACACACACACACACACACACACACACACACGACACAATCTATAACTGAAAATTTTACCTTTATTAAGACTATAATCCACATTATATTAAGATTTCCATCGTGAGAAACAAATATCTACCACCATTACTGCTAATGTGCACATAGATGCACAACTAATGTCAAATTTAACAAAGTAAGTTAAGTGGGGAAGAGATGTTTACTGTCCGAGAAGTTTCGTATAATGACTATTATGGGTAGCGAACACTGGCATCAATTTATTATGCGCTTGCCAGATCTGAAACTAGTTTATAATTGTATAATCTAATATCCAGTAAAGTGGCTAATGACGATTATTTTATAAGTTCATCTCGAGTTTTTATACATATCATTTTAATTTTAGGACATGGCTACCTATCTATTAAAATATTAACAGGAATATTTTTCGAATGACTGCCATGTGTTTTTATGGGCCTAATCAAATATGTTTTATTAATCATAAATACTTTGTATATTGGACAATGTACTGAATAGAATGTTAGAGTAATATGTCTGTAACATTCATGACTATAGAAATCCAGTGATATTTTGATGACTGAGATTTTAAAAATTAAATTCACTCGATGGCAACAAATTTAGGTTGGTGTGAACCAAAGGCGGGAAAAATAGCAGACGAATTTTTTATTGTCCCCCATTAGGGTTGGGTGTGAAGGGGATCTGCCTTGTGTTAGCCAATCGACTTTATGTAGACTCCCATTTTCTTTTATTCTTATGTAGGACAGCTATTTCTATATTTTGCTAAATATTACTTTTATTGTAGTCGATAAATAATGTTATGATGTGACAATGTTAATGAATATTTATATAAGTACAGTAGTGGTTAGGGCTACTTGAACACCTCTTAACCCCATTATATCCAGGGCGGTACAATATTGTACTGCCCTCGGTACTTTAAGCCAATATAATATGTAATTTTTAAATAAAGCACAATGTTACAAATAATCCTGATTAAGACACTGGGAACACAACAAATAATGATTTTAAGCAAAAAAACAATGAGTTCAATCAGCCTGTTCTCTAATATTAACGATTTTTATCGTGAAAGGCGCTGAACATAAAGAAACCATACGATATGAAGTGAGACATTTGGCATAAAGGTTACACTCACCTGTAAGGTTGGACTGTGATTCCAGATGTACGATGAGATATAATTGTGAATTTTGTTATTCCCTTCATATCAATCTATCACTTTCTCTCCTATCATTGATCTTTACTTATTCCCTTAGTCTGTCTCGATTCAGCCACCCCCAGCTATGGGGTATGTGCCTGAGTGTATACATACATCCATACAT
This sequence comes from Lithodes maja, assembly GCA_037953745.1. Taxonomy (NCBI): domain Eukaryota; kingdom Metazoa; phylum Arthropoda; class Malacostraca; order Decapoda; family Lithodidae; genus Lithodes; species Lithodes maja. The sequence goes on along the minus strand of JBAKBP010020422.1, from coordinate 21,060 downwards.
ACATCTGTAGGCCTACATACATAATATTATGGAATGAGATCATTACATATGCGGAGAGAGAGAGTGAAAAGTGACCATTTATAGTTTATTTACGTTGTGCATGAATGTAAATTTAAATGATAATGATAAATAAAACAAGAACTATTTGAAACAATTTAACTGTCTAAGGAGAACTGGCACACCCTCCTCCTCAAATCTTGGGACGAAAGATGCCAGAATCTCAAAATGTTCATTGTTTACTCATTGCTTTTCAAGTAAAACTATAATTAATGGGAATAACATATTGTACTCTGGATGCTTATTTAATCTAGACAGATACTATGCGAATAAATATTGATAACTTGTTATACTAGGTGACTTACTTCTTCTATTTACCAGAGAGAGAGATAAACAAACAAGAGGCAGGCAGGCTCCTCACCCAGAGAGAGAGAGAGAGAGAGAGAGAGACAGACTGGCTCCTCCCCTTGTGGGTGACGTCACTGCCACTGCGGCCTCTGATTGGTCCTAATTTCCCCTATGATATATACTAGTCTCGACTTCGGAAATATGCGACCCGGGCGGGGAAGAGACATTTGGGCAAGTCTCTTAACGGTGTAGCCTCTGTTCACCTAGCAGTATAAATAGGAACCTGGTATAAGTGGACGAAGTTGTGACGTCCCATCTGGGGTTGGTGATCGGTTACAAGGTGAGATGGGTATCGTACTGGTCAACCTAAGCTACTGGTCAACCTAAGCCTTCGGGTGAGGCTGGTACCGTAGTGAGAATGGTACCGTACAGATTAACCCTAAACCTTCGTTTCCAAATGTCGCCAATTGGCTAAAATACAAACTACACACACATCCACAGCCATTCCAACGATACATAAACACTTAACATGCATTTCACGCAATACATTCCCAGTTAAGGAGGCGCAATAATAATGAGCTTAGCTCGCATTGCGTGGATTCCCCTTGACGAACAAGTGAGTGAGTAACAGCACATATACAATCTGTATACTACATCCATATATACAACAAATATAATACAAATATATTTAAATAACACAAAATAATGTAAAACAAATATTGTATACATAAATAGAAGATATAAATCTTCATATACCAATATATATATATATAAGACATACATCAATGTTAAACAAGGATTGGTACCGTACTGTGCTCATGCCATTATACATACCCACAGAATAAAACAAAAATAACATTAAAATGTTGCATCCATAAATAAAAGAAAAAACATCACATACATTCATATAACAATAATACAACTTAAATACAGTACACATAGAAGAAAACACTTTATAAAACGAGCAAAGATATATAAATACTCCGTACACAAATACAATAAAAAAAAAAATATATATATATATATATATATATATATATTACCTAAGTGGGTTTGTGCCATTATGCATAAAGACAACATAATTAACATTATTTATAAGTACTGCAAACATAAATAAAGGGAAGCCTTCATATAACAAAAATTAAACTTTAATAGCTCTTTCACTTAAGCATTAAGCTGTTCAGTGTCAGTTGGGTTGAGTGCATGATTAGATTGATATTCAGTATTCGATAAATGGATATAAAATCGTAATCATGTACTTACAATTTAGCTGTCTTGATGGTGTAATGCTTAGAATGTTTAAGATCTGTATGTGGTAACAAAGGTTCGAACCCCGGTAAGATCACATGCTTTCATTAATTTCATTGGGAAGTGATTGGTATTGAGAGTGAAATGATTAAAGGGAGGCAGACCGTTTTTTTGGACCCCCTTCTCCTTAATGTTTAGCCCCACTAGTTTTGAGATTATAAGACGTTCGGCCCATTAGTTTGGCGATTTTAACACCATTCGCCTCATTTCGTTGTCAATTTGAAGACCTTTCGTGCCATTTAGGTGTCGATTATTTCCTGGCGAGCGATATCGAGCCTGCAATTTTAAGAGCAATCTGCCTTCGGCCGGGACATTTTTCTACCGAAAAATGTACAAATTTATCTTGAAGGGGGGTCTATGGGGTGTTTTTCTATGCTCGATGGAGGTCTAGGGAGGAAACTAAAAAAAATATATGAATACATTAATTAATAGACCAAACACACGGTCAGTCTCCCCTTAAATTAGATTACTGTACAGTGTATATATATATTAGATTACTGTACAGTGTATATATATATTAGATTACTGTACAGTGTATATATATATATTAGATTACTGTACAGTGTATATATATATTTATAACTACAATAAAAGCATGATTACAGTAGTGCGCCTGTGCCATTATGCCTAAACACAACTCTTGGCCTACCATCCTACCATTATGTTAATTTTTCGCCAAGCTAAATGTCACTGGAGGTGGATAACTTTCTAAAAGACAATGCTGGAGGCCAAACTTTATTGCATACTTTATTTGATGCATAAAAAAAAAAAAAAAATAATAATGTATCTTCCAAGTGGACAATATAATTTCAGATGTGAATTAATTAAGCAGACTATCAACTAATATTGCACGGTTGAATAACATGATTATATTTTGAATATATAAAGGCACTGCGAAGAAATTTAAGGTTAATGTAATATAAATATATAAGTTATCATGAAGATGTCATCAAATGGGTTATTTAATGTAATGTTTCTTCTATTGGTACCTGAGAATTTCGAAGTAATGTTGAACTGTATGTGTTGAGTGAGAGAGAGAGTGAGAGAGATAATGAGAATGTGTGAGAGTTAGAGTGAAAGAGTAAGATAAACAATCAATGTGATAGGTGTACCTACGTCTTTGTATTCAACTTTATTCAATCGATATACAATATTCGGGAGAAGCTCGACCCGTATCATAATCAACTTCTAGGATCGTATGTCTAGACAAAACTATGCTCTGTTTCTTTTCAACTGACGGTAAATTGCAAAGTTCCCATCAAAATATGTTATTTTGAAGATTTTGTAGTATATTATGGTGCTAATTATATAAACTTTGTCTTAATATGATGCAGAAACATAGTGGTTTCATATTTTTCCAATAAATATCGAGAAATTTGCTGCTAAGGGATTACATTTACCGTCAGATGAAATGAAACCGAGTATAGTTCTTGTAATTGCAATAAGAATACTGAAATATCGTTCCAGTACCTCTAATTGCAATGGCAGTACACCAAACATTGGATTATATTGAGCGGCTAAAAAATGGCACAACACTATACTAATTACTCCTGACAATAATGGGGTTGGTATTAAATTCGAGCTCTAATCCCTCTGCCTCGTCGACTATAGGCAGGTCATTTGAGCATAAATCCAAAGAAGTTATCCTAACCCTTTACAATTCCTTAGTCCGCCCTCTTCTGGAATACTGCGTTCAATCATGGTGCCCTTATTACCAAAAAGATATAAACAAGCTAGAACGAGTTCAACGTAGAGTTACCAAAATGATACCTAGCCTAAAGAACAAACCATACGAAGAGCGTCTTAGAGAATTAAATCTATTTCCTTTAACCCAGCGCAGTTAAGAGGCGACTTAATTCAAGTGTTCAAAATCATCAAAGGCATCGACAATATGAACTGTAGTAAGTACTTCACTATTGACCAATCTAATTACACGCGGGGAAACGGTTGCAAAATTATTGGTAAATCTTTTAACTCGCTCGAATCTAAGAATGTCTTCTTCAATCGAGTTGTCAACTTGTGGAATGGGCTTCCCCGAGACGTTATAGACTGCAGCACCGTTGATTCATTTAAATTCCGCCTAGACAAATATCTCGCATCAAACCCGCGACTGACTGCGTTTGTAAATGAATAACTTTATCCTCCCCTCAGTTACTAACCCATATGTCCCCTACTAACTTCCTAGTCCTGCCACGTTAGTGGCAGGGGCAGGGCAGTAGTTCCCTTACCCACTCTAAACCACTGTTTGGACACTTGATCCTCAGTGTTTTGGAGGACAAGCAGCCTAGAAGGGTCACTAGATCTGTTGTTGCTTGATTTCCTTTGTACTCCCTTTGTACTCCTTTGTACTATGTTGCATTCAGCTACTGGACAATTTGTATTGCCCAGAAAAGTAATACTGTACTAAATACTTTTACCCTATGCAATACAATGACGACCTTTTTCTATTTATGTTGTGTAGTTAGTTAAAAACTTGGAATTTAAGAAAACTAGTTGCCATAGTTTTTACCTGCTTAATGTATAGAGATCTTCCTTAAGATGAATAAAATCGTCTAGTGTTAGCCATGGTGGCATGGTACAGCAATCATCACTACATAAACATTTGAGAAATACCTCTTCAGTCATAATAAATCACATTTACTTGTTTATACCGAGGAATGAAGGTAGTATGTTATCAACCAGGCTAATAATATAAATAATAATGATATTAATAATAATAATAATAATAATAATGCACTAATAATAATTCATAACATTAGGAGGAGGAAGTCAGGGAGGAGTACAGGAGAGCAGTGGAAAGACGACTAGGTGGGTTCGACCTGGAAGTTATGGAGGAAGTGGAGGAGATGAGCAAGGTGTTTAAGGATGAGATCTGTGCAGCATGTGAGGAGGTGTGTGGAGTGAGGAGAAGAGGGAGGGGAGTGAAAGGTACAGCATGGTGGACAGAAGAGGTAAGAATAGCTGTGGAAGAAAAGAAGAAAGCATATAGAGAGTGGTTGGGTAGTAGAGGGAATGAAGATTCCGAGAGACAGAAACGAGCGAGGTACGTGGAGAGTAAGAGGGTGGTGAAGAGAGTAGTGAAGGAAAGTAAGAGAAGAGTAGATGAGGAATTTGGAAGGAATCTGAGTGTAAAATGGAGGGAGAGTAAGAAACTGTTCTGGAAAGAAGTCAAGAAAGTTAGGGAAGGTAGCAAGGGAAACAGTAAGGGTGTGAAAGATAAGAATGGGAGAATGCTAGCCGAGAAGCAAGAGAGAGTCGAAAGATGGAGGGAGTACTTCAGTGAGTTGCTAAATGAAAGGAATGAAGAGCCAGCAAACATAGCTGGATATGGTATGGGAGGGAGAAGAAGAGAAGTAGTGGAGGAGGAGGTGGGGATCAGGAGGTCAGAAGTGTGGGAAGCCATGAAAAGAGTGAAGTTGGGGAAAGCACCAGGAACAGATGGAGTGTGTGGGGAAATGTTGAGGTATGGTGGTGAGATAGTGATAGAATGGGTATGGAAAATGTGCAAACTAGCATGGGAGAAGGGGAGTGCACCCGATGACTGGAAGACTGGCATAATAGTCCCCCTATATAAGGGCAAAGGGGAAAGAGGAGTGTGTGGTAACCACCGAGGAATATGTCTTCTAAGTGTAGTAGGGAAGGTATACAGTAGGGTAGTGATTGAGAGAGTGAGAGTGAGAACGGAGAAATGGATAGGCGACGAGCAGGGAGGCTTTAGGAAGGGAAGAGGATGTGTAGATCAGATTTTTACCCTGAATTGTGTTGTGGAGAAGTATCTGGAGAAGAAACAAAAGGTGTATGTTGCCTTTATGGACTTGGAGAAGGCCTATGACAGAGTGGATAGAGAAGGTTTGTGGAAAGTACTTAGAATATACGGAGTAGAGGGCAAGTTGCTGAAAGCAGTGAAGAGCATGTATGAGGGTGCAAAGGCGGCAGTACGTGTGGAGAGTGAGCAGAGCGAGTTCTTTGACCTGAATGTTGGTTTGAAACAGGGGTGTGTGATGTCCCCGTGGTTGTTTACTGTATATATGGATGGAGTTATGAAAGAAATACTATCAAGAGCAGTGGATGTTGGTGTATTGCTGAAAAGAGAGGGAATTGAGTGGAAGCTACCTATACTGCTGTTTGCGGATGATACAGTTCTGATGAGTGATAATGAATGGGAGTTGCAGGGTCTGGTAAATGAGTTTGGAACAGTGTGCGAAAAACGGAATTTGAAGGTAAATACGGGGAAGAGCAAGGTTATGGTCTTCGAAAGGGGTGAAGTCACAGAGTGTGAGGTGAAGCTGAACGGTCAGGCTATGGAGATCGTCAACTCTTTTAAGTATCTGGGCAGTGTGTTGAGTAAAGATGGGACTATGGATGAAGAGGTGCGGGAGAGGGTACAACAGGGGAAGAGGGTTGTAGGAACGCTAAAAGCAGCAACAAGAAATAGGGTGGTCAGTATGGAAGTGAAGAAGTCCTTGCATGACAGTGTGGTAATCCCGACACTGACTTACGGAAGCGAAGCATGGACGTTGGTTGAGAGACTCAGACCAAGAGTGAGAGCAGTGGAAATGAATTACTTAAGGAGTGCGTGCGGAATTACATGGAGGGATAGACAGACTAATGAGGAAGTAAGAAGGAGGTGTGGTGTGGAGGTAGATGTGCTGGAAAGTGTGAAAAGGAACAACTTGAGATGGTTCGGCCATATGGAACGTATGGAAAGCGAGAGAATGACTAAGAGGGTGTACGAGAGCGAGGTGGAGGGACAGAGGGGGAGAGGTAGACCGAATATGAGGTGGAAGGATGGAGTGAGGAACTACATGAATGAAGGCGGTGCTGGTTGGGGGGAGGGGCGTCGACTGACTGGGGACAGAGGTGCATGGGGGCGGTTCGTTCGTGGCCACCCCTTCGGGGATCACGGCGTCAGGCAATAGATAGATAGATAGAAAAGACCCTAGAGTTACATATTGCGAATCAAAGTAAAACAAACCCGAAAGCATTCTATAGTTATATCAGAAATAAAAAAGGAGTTACTTCAACTGTTGGACCGTTAGTCGATGAAAATGGAGAATACACCAAAGACGAAGTACAAATGAGTAATGCCCTCAATACCTTCTTTGCATCAGTCTTTGCATCAGTGTTTACAACAGAAGACCTCAGTGATATCCCTACACCATCACCGATTCAGATTGATAATTCAGATGTTCTAAGCAATATCACCGTTACAGAGAGAGAAGTATTGAATTGTTTAGATAAACTCAAGGTAAATAAAACGCCTGGACCTGATACAATCTCGCCTAGAGTTCTAAAGGAAGCTAAGGATGAGCTCTCCAAACCACTGACATTACTATTCAATAAATCCTTGCAGTCTGGAACTATGCCTGATCAGTGGAAGCTAGCCAACGTAACACCGATATTAAAAAAAGGCAGCAAATCCCTAACCAGTAACTATCGTCCAATTAGCTTAACCTCAGTTGTATGTAAAATGCTAGAAACGGTCATACGAAACAGACTCGTAAATCACTTAGAGGAAAATAACATACTTGACCCGTACAGCCCCAGCGACGCGCCTGACGCGTCGGCGATGTATGTAATGCACAGCCCCAGAGACGTGCCTGGCGCGTCACCCTAATTGCGCCGACCGTAACCTCAGGTGTAGACACTCAAGAGGGCTCAGATTTGTATGGGAACTGTGTACGTATCCCACACAACCGTGCCGATGGTTGAAAACTCTCAAAGTCCACGTGCGTGCGCGTGAGCGCGCAATAACTTGGTTTTTGGGGGTAATTGCCTTCAATTTTTTACTCTTGTAAAATACGTTTTTGGGGACTCTGTAGGACCATTCTTTAAGCTTTTTGAGCGGTTTTTCGTGGTTTTTCCTTCATTCCTAACCCATTCGCTATTGTTTCTGGAATAAAACCATTTTTTGATAACTGGCCGGGTTCTGGTGAACAAACATTACAAAACTAGCCAGGGCTGGACGGGTTAAAGATACTCAACACGGCTTTCGTAAAAAACGTTCCTGTTTAACAAACCTCTTAGACTTCTCCCACGATATCCTCAACCTCTACGATGAGAGTAAAGCTGTAAATATTATATACCTTGATTTTCAAAAGGCCTTTGACAAAGTTCCCCACAAACGTTTACTGCTAAAACTAAAAGCGCATGGAATACAAGACGGTGTGTTGAAATGGATAGAAAATTGGCTCAGCAACAGAAAGCAAAGAGTAGTCATAAACGGTAAGGCATCTACAGTAAATGGACCAATGTAAGTAGCGGGGTACCCCAGGGATCGGTACTAGGACCAATTCTCTTTCTAATTTACATCAACGACATAGATGAGGGTCTCACCTGTACAATCTCAAAATTTGCTGACGATACAAAAATTGCAAATAGCGTACTCTCAAAAGAACAAGTTGACGATATGCAACACAATCTAGATAAATTGTCATGTTGGGCCCAAATTTGGCAAATGAGTTTCAATGCGGATAAATGTAAAGTACTACATATCGGATACCTAAATGAGAAAGCAAACTATTCGATGAATGGCACTCAGCTTAAGAATGTAAACAGAGAAACCGATCTGGGAGTAACAATATCGAGTAACCTAAAACCGAGTCAACAATGTTCAGAAGTTGTTAAGAAGGCAAACAAAATAATTGGCTTTATAGGCAGATCATTTGAGCATAAATCCAAAGAAGTTATCCTAACCCTTTACAATTCCTTAGTCCGCCCTCTTCTGGAATACTGCGTTCAATCCTGGTGCCCTTATTACCAAAAAGATATAAACAAGCTAGAACGAGTTCAACGTAGAGTTACCAAAATGATACCTAGCCTAAAGAACAAACCATACGAAGAGCGTCTTAGAGAATTAAATCTATTTCCTTTAACCCAGCCCAGATTAAGAGGTGACTTAATTCAAGTGTTCAAAATCATCAAAGGTATCGACAATATGAACTGTAGTAAGTACTTCACTATCGACCAATCTAATTACACGCGGGGAAACGGTTGCAAAATTATTGGTAAATCTTTTAACTCGCACGAATCTAAGAATTTCTTCTTCAATCGAGTTGTCAACTTGTGGAATGGGCTTTCCCGAAACGTTATAGACTGCAGCACCGTTGATTCATTTAAACTCCGCCTAGACAAATATCTCGCATCAAACCCGCGACTGACTGCGTTTGTAAATGAATAACTTTATTTTATCCCCCCCCTCAGTTACTAACCCATCTGTCCTCTACTAACTTCCTAATCCTGCCACGGACATTAGTTCCAGGGCAGTAATTCCCTTTCCAATGTTCCCTTACCCACTCTAAACCACTGTTTGGACACTTGATCCTCAGTGTTTTGGAGGACAAGCAACCTAGAAGGGTCACTAGATCTGTTGTTGCTTGATTTCCTTTGTACTCCTTTGTACTACATTGCAAAAAAAATAAAAAAAAATAAATAAAAATAATAATAATAATAATAATAATAATAATAATAATACAATCGAATAAACTATACAACATAATACATATTTTGATTGTCAAAGCCTTGGATTGACTCGCGATGGATAAAATCATTGTTAAACGAAGAAGACATATTGTCTTAAATACGTTAAGCAGTTGCCAATAGATCATTCAGACAAATTTAGGAATTTACACATTCCTTGTTGACCATAGTCTCTGTATACTCGGTTTTAAGTTAAAACGGCCACAATCCGTAACGGTCACAACCAGAACGGTCATGAGCTCCTAATCTAACCTTACTCTATTTTACCTAAGTCTATTCTAATTTAATTAATTTCGTTTCAGAAAAGATATAGACAAATGCTGGTTTGGTTGTAGATATGTGGAATAGGCTACCTAGCGCCATAGTGGGATCAAGAACGATAGAGAGTTTCAAGATAAAATTAGATAGATATATGGGCGAGATGGGTTGGGGGTGAGTGGGATCTGCCTTATATGGTGCAATCCGATTTCTGCAGACTCCCATTTTCTTATGTTCTTACGTAACCTAACTTAAACTAACCTAAACAAAACAAGCCTTATCTATCGTACCTTAACCTAGGCTGTTTAGAATTACGACCGTTTTAGCTGTGGCCGCTTAGGAGTGTGGCCGTTCAGATCCACCACCCCCTGGACATAATAGGTACCTTCACGTCCGCACCCGGCCCCAATTTACGCCGCCCTCACACCCTCCAATTACCCGATCACACTATTAACCCACACAACACACCTAAAAAAGAGCACGTGCGAATTTCCGCGGTGTTCCGTTAGCTATGCCGATACAGAATGAGTTTATAGGGAGAATGAAACGTATGTATTTACAGTAGTCTACATTATGCGTACCTTGGACTGCTCTAGCTTTAGCAAAGCTATTATTCATTAGTTTATTTAAGTACAATGGAGTTTGTATTTGATATTAATGTTAAAGAACAGGGTGTTACTTATTATATAGGCTTTACTTTATTTGATATTAATGTTAAAGAACAGGGTGTTACTTATTATATAGGCTTTACTTTATTTGATTTTATTTATTATTATGCATTAGAACTCAAGGGGCATGTGCATAGACACAATCATATAAAATTGATTTGTTAATGCTATGTACAGAACTCCTAACTAGATAAATAATCTTATGTGATATAAATGAAGCTATGTAGTGAATGGGATATGCAGTGTTTGTCTGTACTTCAAACATAATGGATTGCAATTACGCCTTTTGTGAGCATTTAATATTTCGTCTATCATAAATTACACTCTAGTTTATGCAAGCAAATCACAGTCATAAATTCTAGTTAATATTTCACATGATATTTACATTTCGCAGGTTCGCTTAATCTCTTCAGAGGCTCAAAGCGTATGATCATTTAAGACCGCGACTGCACATAAGTAATAGGCACAAGCTATACAGTAAAATATGGTGACAAATCAAATAACAACGTTGCAAATAATGTATGACCACAACTGCATATAACTGATAAACGCAAGGTAAACAATATGGTGCCTGATAACAAAAAAATAAAGCGTTGCAAAGACTTCTCCCTACAGATGGCTCCGTCCGAACCGATCGAGAGCAGGTCCGTGATTACAACCTACCTGCAGGGGTTAAACTCTGATTTTTAGTTACCGGGGGAATTACGTGGAGATTACCTGTGGCACTTTTTGTGGTCATCTAGTTGGGTTTTATTGGATGGAGAGAGGGAGAGAGGGAGGGAGGGAGGGAGAAGGAGAGAGAGAGTGTGTGTAAGAGTGAGTGAGTGTGTTTGTTTTATGTTTTGTTTTTTCTATGTGGATGAGGGAGACAAAGGGCAAAACTACCTGTGACGAGTGCCTCCCTCAGAGTTAAAAGAGTGACAGGGCCAAAATCAAGGAACGTTCGAGCCAAAATGTCTGGACACACGGAGTTTGAAACAATTTAAGTCATAGGATGAGGGAAATATGGATTCAGGGAGAGAGTTCCAGAGCTCAGCTGTAGAATATAAGAATGATTGGGAGTAACGTTTCACTCTTGAGTTGGAGAGTTGTACAGAGTAGGTGTGTGTGTGTGTGTGTGTGTGTGTGTGTGTGTGTGTGTGTGTGTGTGTGTGTGTGTGTGTGTGTGTGTGTGTGTGTACAGTTGACAGTGGAAATATTCTTACCCACCCTAAGATACCAAGGAAAGAGGGAACACGAACTGACGAATTATACCCTCAAATCTCCATACGTGAACAAAACACAGGCCCATTTGAATGATATTACCTTTGCGTGACACGTAAATTTACCCGGAAACCTATAAGAGTACAATTTACCCGGAAACCTATAAGAGTACAATTTACCCGGAAACCTATAAGAGTACAATTTACCCGGAAACCTATAAGAGTACAATTTACCCGGAAACCTATAAGAGTACAATTTACCCGGAAATCTATAAGAGTACAATTTACCCGGAAACCTATAAGAGTACAATTTACCCGGAAACCTATAAGAGTACAATTTACCCGGAAACCTATAAGAGTACAATATAATTTGTAATCATAATAACTCGCATAACACAACACGGGGCCCTATTTGCATTACATTACCTTACGTGACAAGATAATAATTATCCTCAAATACCTCTACGAGTAGGTATATTTTGCAATCATATCAACTCAATAGAAATCCAATCACATAATTGTTAGATATATAATTGTAATTGGAAAATGTTGGGAAGTACTCTACATAATGAGGTTTGCATTTGAAAAGCTATGCCAATATTTAACAAAAATATGGTTATAGCTTTTCAAATGTAAAACTCATATGTAGAGCCAGATGTACAATCAGCCTAATAAGTGATGTCTCGGCACCAAGTCTATTTTGATCAATAATTGGTATTAGCAATATCAAAACTTGATGTATTCATTTCAAGTGAGACATACAAACATGTTCCTAAACTTACCCACCCTATTCAACATATGACAGACATTAATACAGCACAGAGCGAGCCAAATGTAATGACAGGTGAGACATGACTTATTTGTGCGACCGTATTTTCTGAATATAATTGTGAATATAGCCATTCTGAGATTGGATCATAAACGAGTTGATATGATTGCATTTGCACATGATTTCTACTCGGGCTAATATTTCTTCTCACCCATGGTAATATAATGTAAATTGTCCTTTTAATAAACTTGTAGCCAACGTAGGATGTGAATAATCAGATACTTATGAAGAACAATGAATCCGTTTCTTTTGTGTTGTGAGTGTATAATTATCTACTTTGTTGTTGGCACTATTTTAGATTCGATAGGTTAACTCTACCTGTGCATTATTTGTCTGGACTTTATATTTCAATTCTCTGTGTTGTGATGAAGGGTAGGCTCCAGACTGATCGACTTAAGGGGAGAGGGGTCGTTTTTCTGGTCCCCTTTCTCCCTTGTGTTAAGCCCCGCTTGTTTTGAGAATATAAGACGTTTAGCCCATTAGTTTGTCGATTTTAACACCTTTCACCCCATTTCGTTGTCAATTTTATGACCCGTCGTGCCATTTAGGTATCAATTTTTTCCTGATGAGCGATAGCGAGCCTGAAATTTTAAGAAGAATCGGCCTTCGGCCGGGACATTTTTCTACTGAAAAATTTACAAATTTATCTTGAAAAGGGGTCTAGGGGGTGTTTTTCTAAGCTTGATGGAGGTCTAGCAAGGAAACTAAGAAATACAGGAATAAATTAATTAAGAGACCAAGAAAACGGGCAATCACCCCTTAAAGCCTGTCTGTAGTTGTATGGCCAAAGCCGTATATACCGATAATTACATTAAGTCGGTGGCACCCGCTTTTCAACACATTTCTACCCCAATGTTGTACAACTTTCTGTTCCCAGAATGAACCGATTGTTTCCAGTCTTTCTCCCACTCTAATTAAGCTCTGGAACTCTCTCCTTTAATCAATCTTTCCCTCATCCTACGACTGAAACTCCTTTAAGCTCCATGTTTCCAAACATTTTCACTCCACTGTACCATACATTAGGCTCTCTATCAATCTTTCAATTTGAAGTGACACTCGTTACAGGCAGCTTTGCCTTTTGTCTTCTTACACAACAAAATGTACACATATTCCAACATTCACGCGATCACTGCAGATTGCATTTAATAATTTAAAGGGATGTAATCACTCATAATAGGAATATTGAATGTTACAACATTTAACGGAAATGCCATCTACTTACTACTCAAACTCAATACATTACCTCCACTAGTGACGTCACAGGGAACACCTCAATTGATTTGCTCGTAGGGAGATTAGTGCTCTCTCTGGCGGGCGATATTAAGGATCGATTAGTGTAATATTGTGGCGATTATGGTCCGCAGTAATTCAATGGTTGATCTCCATAGTGGCAGTGATTGTACTTCCGGCTTGGGTGGAGAGGGTTCAGTTACTCTCTCTCTCTCTCTCTCTCTCTCTCGTTGTCACCTGTTTGGACACTTGATCCTCAGTGTTTTGGAGGACAAGCAGCCTAGAAGGGTCACTAGATCTGTTGTTGCTTGATTTCCTTTGTACTCCTTTGTACTCCTTTGTACTCTCTCTCTCTCTCTCTCTCTCTCTCTCTCTCTCTCTAACACATAAGCACCTCTCACACACATATTCAAACACAATTAAGCACACACCTAATCACATGCACAATAAGACGGACAGCGTTTGTAACCGAGTAATGACATTTTTCCCTACATATCCCTCGATCTGAAGGTTTCCAGTTGATATGTTTTAGCTATCCTCCCTCGCCTAGTTCTCTTCCCATTACTCCCTCTTTTTCCTTCCCGACCCCCACTCTAAACACAAATGTCTGTTTCTTTTCAACTGACGGTAATCTCAATCAATGTCCATCCCTTCCCAGTCCTGTTCCTAATACCTAACCTTCAACAAGATACCTTTTAGGGATCAGTAAGTCTGTTGTTGCTTGATTTCCATTATATTCCTTTGTAAGTCAGATACTCTCGCACTATGCAACTCCGTTCACCTTACTTGCAACTGAATGTTAACTAATGGGGCGAACGTTTTATAATATCAAAAGCAATGGGGCTAAACATGAGGGAGAAGGAAGTTCGAAAAAAAATCCCTCAAGTGGAAACCTCCCCTTGTTGGAGGCCCTTTTTAAATTGTGTAATAGTAGCCAACATAAAGTTAAGAAGACGTCGCCGGTACAAAAGGGGTTAAGCGATTTTAAGAACTTTCACCCCATAATAAGACCTTTCGTGCCATTCAGGTGTCGATTTTATCCTGGCGAGCGATAGCGAGCCTGTAATTTAAGAGGAACCGGCCTTTGGCCGGGACATTTTTCTACCGAAAAATGTACAAATTTATCTTGAAAGGGACTCAAGGGGGTATAATTTTTAGCTTGATGGAGGTCTAGGGAACAAAGTAAATACCTCCCCTTAACAGGCTTCCAACTATATCACTAAACCCCTTTTTACTACCTCAAAATGCACAAAATCGTCTAAATATACGAACAATTAAATTAAAAAGACTTGACGCGCACTCACAATAGAATCACCTGTACATATAATAAGGGGTTAATAGTTCTATGAAGGAACATATTCTTAAAACCAGCCAATGTGCTTGTCTTTCAGTATGAGCACTGAACCAAATGAATTGTTTGCAATGTTATTTTATCTGAATAGTTCCGCGACCATTACGTTCCTCTTGTCGTCACCTGGAGGGTTTAATGTTCGTGGCAAAAACATTCCGCCCCCGGGTGGGCTTGAACCACCAACCTTTCGGTTAACAGCCGAACGCGCTAACCAATTGTGCCACGGAGGCTTGATATCATAAACTGTATTACATTATTTTCTACGGATCACGGCATCCAGACGAGTTAGATTCCTTCCATACTACACAACAACTGCATACTTTAATATTAGCCAGCCTATAATCACATAGATATCTTCGTATTGAAAGAGCAATTACACCTACAACCTAATAACTTGTTCAGCTTAGAAAGAATCAGACTTATTTTCATAGCAACCAGAGTAACCTTTAATTAGATTAATTACCAAGGGCCATATTGTCAACACTGGAAAGAGCTTCAGTAATTCGTTTCACAATTTATATTTAATTATGGACAATGAAAGTGCATGGGATCAGTCAATATTTCAAGCAAATTACAGTTAATTTAAGAGAGATACCGGTAATTTAAGAGAGATACCGGTAATTTAAGAGAGATACCGGTAATTTAAGAGAGACCGGTAATTTAAGAGAGATACCGGTAATTTAAGAGAGATACCGGTAATTTAAGAGAGATACCGGTAATTTAAGAGAGATACCGGTAATGTATTCTAGATGAAGAGTAAATTAAGATAATTTAGTGCAGTACTCATTGTTAAGACAATGAATCAATAATCATACTAACCCTCTCTCTCATATACATATAAGTATATATATGAGGGTGTGAGAGAGAGCAAACCAGGTACCGTACGTCTGTAAGCCATAGTGATAGTACAACAGCACACTCAACCCGTCATTCGTTTTCTACTTGTAAGCTATTAGTCAGAAGTGGCACTACGTTTTCTATGACAAGATAACGCTATCTAGAAGGGGCCCTTATCTTCCCTCTAGGCTATACTCGGGAGGAGAGGAGAGGAGGTAAGGAGAAGGAAAGGAGAGGAGGTAAGGAGTAGGAGAGGAGAGGAGGACGAGAAAAGAGGAGGAAGAGAGAAGAGGAGGTAAGGAGGAGGAGTGGAGAGGAGGAAGAGAGGAGAGGAGGAAGAGAGGAGAGGAGGAAGAGAGAAGAGGAGGTAAGGAGAAGGAAAGGAGAGGAGGTAAGGAGGAGGAAGAGAAAAGAGGAGGAAGAGAGAAGAGGAGGTAAGGAGGAGGAGAGGAGAGGAGGAAGAGAGAAGAGGAGGTAAAGAGAAGGAGGAGAGCCTTACCACAACCCTCTACTACGAGATACGGTGAAGGTCGGGAAGAAGAAGAAGAAGTAATATAAAGAGAGAGAATAGGGGCAACTAAGAAGAATAACAACTGAGCAAGGGGCTATACAAGAGCAGGAAGAGAGAGTCGAGAGCTACGAAGGGACTATATAGGGATTAATTATACTCGGCTTCATTTCAACTGACGGTAAATTGAATCCCTTAGCAGTTAATGTCTCGATACTTAATGGAACAATATGAAACTACTATGTCTCTGCATCATATTAAGACCAACGTGTATATACTTAGCATCATTGTTCACGACACAATCTTCCAAATAACTGATAAATCTTGAAGAATAAACTTTGCAATTGACCGTCAGTTGAAAAGAAACATATTTTTCTTTGTATAGATAGAGTGAGGGTTGGGAAGGAAGAAGAAGAAGTAAAGGAGGAAGAAAAGGGAAGGGAGAGTAAGAAAAAAGAAGTGAATAAAGAAGAGGAGAAAGAGGGCTAAACAAGAGCAGGAAAAGAGGGCTAAACAAGAGCAGGAAAAGAGGGCTAAACAAGAGCAGGAAAAGAGGGCTAAACAAGAGGAGAAAGAGGGCTAAACAAGAGCAGGAAAAGAGGGCTAAACAAGAGGAGAAAGAGGGCTAAACAAGAGCAGGAAAAGAGGGCTAAACAAGAGCAGGAAAAGAGGGCTAAACAAGAGGAGAAAGAGGGCTAAACAAGAGCAGGAAAAGAGGGTTGAGAGAGAGAGAGAGAGAGAGAGAGAGAGAGAGAGAGAGAGAGCAATGAAGGGGACTATGGATTAAGGGGATACTACTCACTTTTTCTGGACCCCCTTCTCCCTCATGTTTAGCATATTAGTTTTGAGGTTTTAAGACGTTCGTTCCATTAGTTTGGCAATTTTGAGACCTTTCGCCTTATTTTGTTGTCAATATTAAAACCTTTTGTGCCCTTGAGGTGTCGATCTTTCCTGGCGAGCGATAGCGAGCCTCTAATCTTTGAAGGAACCGGCCTTAGGCCGAGACATTTTTCTACCGAAAATTGTACAAATTTATCTTGAAAGGGGGTCTAGGGGTTGTTTTTCTAAGCTTGATGGAGGTCTAGCGAGGAAACTAAAAAAATAATAAATAATTAAATATACAGACCAAAAACCAAGCACCACCCCCTTAACTAGATAGAGGGTCGGGAAGGAGGAGGTTGCGTGAGGTGGTCGAACAAGGGTGTCAAGGGTGGACTGGATAAAGAGGGAAACAGGGGAAGGACGTGGAGGGAGACAGGTAGACCAAACAAAGGAAGTTATTAAAAGGGCAGGAAGAGAGTTAACTTGAGTGTAATTATACAGTATATTTGAATTATACTACTACTACTACTACTACTACTATCCCTACTACTACTACTACTACTACTACTACTACTATCCCTACTACTACTACTACTATCCCTACTACTACTATTACTACTACTACTACTAATACTTTTTTTTTTTTTTTTTACTACTACTAATACTATCCCTACTACTACTACTACTAATACTTTTTTTTTCTACTACTACTACTACTACTACTACTACTACTACTTCTGTGAAATTGTGCTTGGAATAAGTAGAAGGGAGGAGAGAGTAGGAATGGAAGCTATAACGCTGATGGTAAAATGTTGTTTACTCTGAATATAAACTAATATTTATATATTATTAAAAACAAACACACAAAACAAAATGGTAAGATCATTGTTCTGGAAATACATATAAGTCGGAAGGAAAGAGTTACATAGATACACAGACTGCACAGACCTTGCGATCCCCACTAGGCAGTCTGGACTTAATTCTACGAAACTGTGTTACTCAGTGGAAGGTAAGGCAAGAAAACAAGAAGGCTCTCTCCCCACCCACCACTCAAAACGAGAAGGCTCTCTCCCCACCCACCACTCAAAACAAGTTGAATTTTGAGATGAATGGAAATAGGAGTTCAATAAAAGAGGAAGCAAAATACTACAAACACTAGAAGCAAAAATAATGACGAAGGTGTGTGTGTGTGTGTGTGTGTTATTCACTTGCTTGTTTCGTCAAGGGGAATCCACGCAATGCGAGCTAAGCTCATTATTATCGCGCCTCCTTAACTGGGAATGTATTGCGTGAAATGCATGTTAAGTGTTTATGTATCGTTGGAATGGCTGTGGATGTGTGTGTAGTCTGTATTTTAGCCAATTGGCGACATCTGGAAACGAAGGCTTAGGGTTAATCTGTATGGTACCATTCTCACTACGGTACCAGTCTCACCCGAAGGCTTAGGTTGACCAGTAGCTTAGGTGAACCATATGATACCCATCTCGCCTTGTACCATTTTTGCCAACCCCAGATGGGACGTCACAACGTCGTCCACTTATTCCAGGTACCTATTTACAGCTAGGTGAACTGAGGCTAACACATGAAAGGAGACAAGCCCAATTTGTCTCCGCCCGGCCGGGGGATTGAACCCCCGATCCCTCGTGTGTGAGACGAGAGCGCTACCTACTAGGCTACGGGCTGTGTGAGTGTGTGTGTGTGTGTGTGTGTGTGTGTGTGTGTGTGTGTGTGTGTGTGTGTGTTTTGAGAGTGAGAGGAGGCAAAACGGCGGAAGGGAAATGCTGAGAGAAGACTGTTACGAGTGTCCGAGGAGAAAATCAATAGGGATAAGAGAAAAGGTATAATAGCATACGGCCAATCACAGTGATAAGGAGAACAAATATTGGGCGGGTGCCCAACCCCGAAAAGGGTTGAAATAGGGGAGCTATCCCCCCGCCAAAGGCGGCTTTCTAGGGCCTTTCCTAGCTGATGCCCTGAGGATTGGGTTCTAGTCATGTGGTGATGGGCTGGTCTATCAGAGTGAGAACTGAGCGATCTCTGCCATACCCATAGCTTACTCTGACTGTTCCTTTTGCTTGTATATTTTCTGTATCTCAAGTGACGGCGTCTCTTGCGTGGATTGACCTCCTAATCTACCAAGATTGGAAGCCAAAGCGTCACATCTTTCCTTTGCCCCTCAACTTTCTCTTCATAATTGCTGAGGGGCACAGGGCCCTGGGTGGGGCTTTGGTTTCCCGGGCATTTCCGCACCCTCCTCAGCTCCCCGCCGTGGAGTGGCTTCGGTCACCCAGGCTTTATTGTGGTCGGCGGGGAGGGTTTTGTGGGGGCGCTCGGTTGTGGCCTTGGCCTTGCTCGGGGCCTTGGGGCTGTTCGGCCAGGCAGCTTGAGGAAAAACAACAACAACAACAACAAATATTACCGGTATGTACGGGTATATTGTACAATCACACACACGCACACACATATTATATATCACATACTGCTTATACATACATACATTACATACACACATACTGCTTATACATACATACATTACATACACACATACTGCTTATACATACATACATTACATACACACATACTGCTTATACATACATACATTACATACACACATACTGCTTATACATACATACATTACATACACACATACTGCTTATACATACATACTGTATACATGCAAATATAATTAATCTAAAATACGATCTTAAAAGGTTTCGAAACACTTTGTTCTAAATCTGTAAAAAGCTTACGGAGTTGGCCTTTATGTAATGTAACTTATTTATAGACATATATTTAGGGCTTATGTGAAAGCCACCAATATACTGCATAGGTTAAGTTAAACACAGTAAACCTGGAACTCAGTAAATTGTTTCAGGATGAAAATACACTTTATTTTCGTTATATATAAATATACAAGAATTTTTAAACATATTCCTACATTCAACAATTATACATACTATATGTATTTTAATACTGTACAATTACCTTTCACACATTACCTTTACTAACATCAACAATTTAAATCCAGACAACCTGTTTTCCTTTCCTGCTACCATTATGTGATTTACTACGCTTAGGTGGTTCCTCTTGGAGTCAAAGGGTTAAACACATTCACCGGAAGGACAATCTAGCACGCGGAAGTAATGTAACTATAGAGTAGATAAAGATAGTTATTTTTCACGTATATTCAATTCTATTAATTTATATTTTTCCCTATAACTTCCTATGATATACTAATATTTAATTCCGTAAGCACGTTCCAGTACTCATATTGGACATATAAACTGTTGCCAATGTAGTGTGTGTGTGTGTGTGTGTGTGTGTGTGTGTGTGTGTGTGTGTGTGTGTGTGTGTGTGTGTGTGTGTGTGTGTGTGTGTGTGTGGTTCTTTAAAATACTGCCAACCGAATGTATTAATTTTGGAATTGTTTCCTGACCGAGTGTTATGTAACTCCATAGGGGAAAAATGAGCACGCAATTGTATCTAAGCGAAACATATAGATTAAAGAAAGAAGAACAAGCCAATTAAACAAAATATAAATAAATATTTAAACCTCTGAACTCTTTCCATCTCTGAACTCTCTCTCTCTCTCTCTCTCTTCTTCCCCCAAGCGGCACCAATTGACACAACAAACACCATCCATGTCCCCGTCCTTCACCCGCTCCTCTGAAATTATTAACCTGGTCCCAATCACCTGCCACTGAAACCATTACCCCGGGGAAATAGCTGGCATTGGAGGGACTTTGAGGGGCGGGAGTTTGCTCAGGGGGACGATGAGAGCCCCGCCGTGAACGCTAATCCCGTCACCCCGGAACAAGGGATTTTGGGGGAAGTTCGTGAGGGTGGTTTCGTGAGCCACCGTCCTCGAGGAGAAGACCTGCTGACGGAGGCGGGTGCTTGTACTAACACGAAGGGCTCTTGGGGGCCAAAGTATAATGTTATAAGAGTGTTGAAATAGTAGAGTTAATAAAAGGGTTATTCAGAAGGGTTATTAACACTAGTGCTTGCAAATATTATTGTGCAACATGCAGTGCGTGCAAATTCATCACACACGCGAGCGTACACATGCATGCACATGTGCATTGCAGCTAATTATAAACACACATCAAATCCGATAGATTATTAAGATTAATAATTATGCATCATCAGAGAAGGGATATTATATTTGACAATACTTTTGTGGAGCTAATTTGAGACAGAAGCGTAATATATTGCATAGTGTG
>JBAKBP010020421.1:0-42608 GCA_037953745.1 Lithodes maja | reverse complement strand
GTCTGTCTATCCCTCCATGTAATTCCGCACGCACTCCTTAAGTAATTCATTTCCACTGCTCTCACTCTTGGTCTGAGTCTCTCAACCAACGTCCATGCTTCGCTTCCGTAAGTCAGTGTCGGGATTACCACACTGTCATGGAAGGACTTCTTCACTTCCATACTGACCACCCTATTTCTTGTTACTGCTGTTAGCATTCCTACAACCCTCTTCCCCTGTTGTACCCTCTCCCACACCTCTTCATGCATAGTCCCATCTTTACTCAACACACTGCCCAGATACTTAAAAGAGTTGACGATCTCCATAGCCTGACCGTTCAGCTTCACCTCAAACTCTGTGACTTCACCCTTTTCGAAGACCATAACCTTGCTCTTCCCCGTATTTACCTTCAAATTCCGTTTTTCGCACACTGTTCCAAACTCATTTACCAGACCCTGCAACTCCCATTCATTATCACTCATCAGAACTGTATCATCCGCAAACAGCAGTATAGGTAGCTTCCACTCAATTCCCTCCCTTTTCAGCGATACACCAACATCCACTGCTCTTGATAGTATTTCTTTCATAACTCCATCCATATATACAGTAAACAACCACGGGGACATCACACACCCCTGTTTCAAACCAACATTCAGGTCAAAGAACTCGCTCTGCTCACTCTTCACACGTACTGCCGCCTTTGCACCCTCATACATGCTCTTCACTGCTTTCAGCAACTTGCCCTCTACTCCGTATATTCTAAGTACTTTCCACAAACCTTCTCTATCCACTCTGTCATAGGCCTTCTCCAAGTCCATAAAGGCAACATACACCTTTTGTTTCTTCTCCAGATACTTCTCCACAACACAATTCAGGGTAAAAATCTGATCTACACATCCTCTTCCCTTCCTAAAGCCTCCCTGCTCGTCGCCTATCCATTTCTCCGTTCTCACTCTCACTCTCTCAATCACTACCCTACTGTATACCTTCCCTACTACGCTTAGAAGACATATTCCTCGGTGGTTACCACACACTCCTCTTTCCCCTTTGCCCTTATATAGGTGGACTATTATGCCAGTCTTCCAGTCATCGGGTGCACTCCCCTTCTCCCATGCTAGTTTGCACATTTTCCATACCCATTCTATCACTATCTCACCACCATACCTCAACATTTCCCCACACACTCCATCTGTTCCTGGTGCTTTCCCCAACTTCACTCTTTTCATGGCTTCCCACACTTCTGACCTCCTGATCCCCACCTCCTCCTCCACTACTTCTCTTCTTCTCCCTCCCATACCATATCCAGCTATGTTTGCTGGCTCTTCATTCCTTTCATTTAGCAACTCACTGAAGTACTCCCTCCATCTTTCAACTCTCTCTTGCTTCTCGGCTAGCATTCTCCCATTCTTATCTTTCACACCCTTACTGTTTCCCTTGCTACCTTCCCTAACTTTCTTGACTTATTTCCAAAACAGTTTCTTACTCTCCCTCCATTTTACACTCAGATTCCTTCCAAATTCCTCATCTACTCTTCTCTTACTTTCCCTTCACTACTCTCTTCACCACCCTCTTACTCTCCACGTA
Source organism: Lithodes maja (assembly GCA_037953745.1). Classification (NCBI taxonomy): domain Eukaryota; kingdom Metazoa; phylum Arthropoda; class Malacostraca; order Decapoda; family Lithodidae; genus Lithodes; species Lithodes maja. The sequence goes on along the minus strand of JBAKBP010020421.1, from coordinate 41,045 downwards.
CCTCGCTCGTTTCTGTCTCTCGGAATCTTCATTCCCTCTACTACCCAACCACTCTCTATATGCTTTCTTCTTTTCTTCCACAGCTATTCTTACCTCTTCTGTCTACCATGCTGTACCTTTCACTCCCCTCCCTCTTCTCCTCACTCCACACACCTCCTCACATGCTGCACAGATCTCATCCTTAAACACCTTGCTCATCTCCTCCACTTCCTCCATAACTTCCAGGTCGAACCCACCTAGTCGTCTTTCCACTGCTCTCCTGTACTCCTCCCTGACTTCCTCCTCCTGCAACCTCTCCACCCTCCTCACCATTCCACCCTCCTCTCGCCTCCCTCCCGCTCTCCTCACCCACTTCTTTTGTATCCTAACCTTAGCTACCACTACATAATGATCAGACAGACCCCCTCCAATACCCCTATACACCCTAGCATCCATCACAGATTTCTTCATTCGTTCATCCACACATACATAATCAATCAATGACTTTCGTTCCACCACTGTCTTATCCTTCATCGTCAACATCCGTTTCCACGTGTACCTGTGGATCATTCTGTGTCGGAAGAAGGTGTTGGCTATCCACAGCCTCCTCCCCACACATACGTCCACAAGTGCACTACCATTCCCATTCACCTCTGATGGTACCCCCCACCCTCCCACCACTCCCTCAACTTTCCTATCACCCACCTTACCATTCATATCCCCAATCAGAAATATTCTTTCGTTCTTGTCAAACTTCTCCAGGCACGCCTCCACATTCATCCAGAACTCCTCTTTCTTTCTTTCAAGTATATCCTCTGTCGGGGCATACACGCATACAATCACCCACGTTTGTATTCCTACTTTCATTCTCACCCACACAATCCTTGAACCCACAGACCCATACTCTCTTACACATTCCTTCCATTTGCTACTTACAAACAAACATGCACCTTCTCTCGCTGTTCCTTCACTCACTCCAGCACACACACCCATTCCACACTCCCACTCTCTCACATCTGAACCTTTCCATTTGGTCTCTGTCATTCCACATACATCCAGCCTGGCATTCACTAACACTTCCAGAACCTCTCTCTCTTTTGTGCCATCATTCATGCCACTAACATTCCATGTAGCCATTCTCAGAATGTCCGAAGGCATGTCCTTAGTCGGTCGTGGTTCGTCAACGTTGGTTCCGTCCGCATCCGAGGCTGTTCGTTCGTTTTTTTTTGCTTAGATATTTTTTCCGGGTGGGGGTCGCAAGCCCACCGACCCAACCTCTTTAGTCGCCTCTTACGACACACGCAGAAGGCACGTGGGGCATATTCTATTCCCTAACCCCCAGGGGACAATATATATATATATATATATATATATATAAAATACCATATATTCGTAATTAACAACATTTTCTGATACAAAATCCACGCAATAAATATGGAGATATACCTATTTACAGCAGGAAAAAAACAGAGTATTGGAACAAAATGATACAAGAGTTAACCTAGACTGGAGTAGTTTAATGTTAATCAACAAACTATGCTTTTTGTGTAAACATGGTGAGCCGGGCAAAAATGTGTTTTACATATTGTCTTAAGTCGTTTTTTAATTTCGTTTGTATAAGTATTGCTAAAAATTTGCAGTGAATTAATTATCCCCCGCATATACGTGGTCAGTGATGTTTAATAAAATAGTGTATACAGTACGATCGCCTGGAACATATGAATTCAAACTATTAGACAACAAATAAACATCCCTATCCCCAACTCTTAAAGTAACTCAAATTTAACAAAAGCAAGGTGGTAGGCCCACCAACCTTTTCTCTTCTACTTTTCTTCATAATTTCCTACTTTACCTTCCTGACAAAACCTCTACCTTCCTCCCCCTTCCCCCGCTAGGGAAAAAAATAATAATGACACGCCTATCACTCTATCATATTTATTATGCCTATTACACTTTTGTCTAAGTGCATGAAGTAAACAAATAGTAAAACTGGCTGAAACAAGTGCCCCCCCCCCTACCCCCCTAGGTTGAAAGAGCGATAGACAGAACAAATAAAGGTACGTTAGAGGCAATTTAGGTGTGTTGGAAACAAGTGTGGTGTGCGTGTTAAGTGTAGTGAAATGAATAGGAGGAACAGGTGTTTGTGAGAATAATCTGGATTATTCTCTGTGTAGGTGAGGCACAAATAGATACAGTTTGAAAAGCCAGGCAAATGAAACAGGAGTTCCAGCAACTCCTTATCATATGCTTATGTTGCGTCCCCTGGGTACTGCCCTGCTTCACAAGCGTAATATAGGTCGGTATCTCACAACACTGTTATCATCCTCTGTCGATGATAATTTTTGTTCTGGCAACATTGCTGGGATTTTTGCATTGGTACAACAACTAGAATGAAGGTAGATTAACACGGCTACAGAACTCGATACAAAATTGACATCAAATGCTGCCAGATCAGTACTGCAGATAAAGGTGGAGCTGATTTGGAGGTTGTTGTGGTGTTGCTTAGTTATGAATGCAGTGTTTAGTGTTTCTTAGCAATTTTCGAGCATATATATATATATATACAGTATACCTGTAACATATATTACCAAACCCACCTTCAATTATTAAAACAAACAAAAACAATATGTTCCAAATCCTTATACATGCTAAATGTGTTCATTTTGTTCGTAGGGAAATGTTCCAGCCATAGGCAGGTTGGAGGCCTGCTAATACTCTCCAAAGAGAAAGTCGACCCCTATATCAAAGTATGTGTATAAAAACTACCAAGAATAGCCGGGAGGAGAGTTTCTAAAATATCACCCCAGGATTAGATAGGCTTAAAGCTTATCCTATAACTGTCGTCTCTTATGTTATTAACCCATTCAATCACATGACCAGTTGGCCTATTATACTACCGTAGCTACACTGCACAATAATTAAGGATATAGAAAGGATAAATATAATCCTTGGGTATACTGAACATTATTAACCGTTCCATTCTTGTTACAATGGTAAATTACTACCAGCATTCCATTACAAGAATGTATTGACCCATTCAATATGGTGGCGAGTTTTGTCTGTTATACTAGCTTCATTGTAAACAATGAAGGGTATATAAACTGTTCATTACCAGTTTATATACCATTCATTATAGTGGTCAATGCATTAAACCCCTATGGACGAGTATTGATAATAATATACCCATCTAGTTAAAGGATTGACAGGTAAACAGTATATCTAATGTGATTGAATACAACTTCATACCCTATAATGCTTACAGTGTACAGTCGTGGATATGTATTTATGAACAGTTTTTTGGAGACGCAGTTATGATACACTGGAACTGAAATTCACTGTAGATATAATTCATCGTGATATTTGTCATTCAAGAGTGCCCAAGTGTTCATTATCACGACTTACATAATTATGTAGAATATTTTATAGCAAGTACCTATGAGGACAAAAGATTCATAGTGTATCTCACAATGCATCATCATACGCAAAATCACCTCTAAGATGACGACATTCGTATGGATACACCACCAATGACATTAAAATAACTATCGGACTGAAGGTGTAAAATACATCGGTTAGGTACGGTGGCTCACATTAATTTGTACTCATCTGGTGATTTAATGTATGGACGGAAAATTAGTATTAGTGATTTACTAGGGCAGTTTTAGGAAGGGAAGAGGATGTGTAGATCAGATTGTTAACCTGAAATGTGTTGTGGAGAAATATCTGGAGAAGTAACAAAAGCCGAGTTCTGCCTTTATGGACTTAGAAAAGGCCTATGACAGAGTGGATAGAGAAGGTATGAGGAAAGTACTTATAATATACGGAGTAGATGGCAGGTTGCTGAAAGCAGAGAAGAGCATGTATGAGGGTGTAAAGGCGGTAGCACGTGTGGAGAATGAGCAGAGCGAGTTCTTTGATCTGAATGTTGGGTTGAAACAGGGGTTTGTGATGTCCCCGTGGTTGTTTACTGTATATATGGATGGAGTCATGAAAGAAATACAAGGAAGAGCAGTGGATGTTAGTGAATCGCTGATAAGGGAGGGAAACAAGTGGAAGCTACCTGTACTGCTGTTTGCTGATGATACAGTTCTGATGAACGATAAAGAATGGGAGTTGCAGGGTCTCGTAAATATGTTTGGAACAGTGTGTGAAAAACGGAATCTGAAGGTAAATGCGGAGAAGAGCAAGGTTATGGTCTTCGAAAGGGGTGATGCCACAGAGTGTGAGGTGAAGTTGAACGGTCAGGCTATAGAGATTGTCAGCTCATTTAAGTATCTGGGCAGTGTGCTGAGTAAAGATGGGAGTATGGATGAAGAAGTGTGGGAGTGGGTTGTAGGAATGCTGAAAGCAGTAACAAGAAAAAGGGTGGTCAGTATGGAAGTGAAGAAGTCCTTGCATGACAGTGTGGTAATCCCGACACTGACTTACGGAAGCGAAGCATGGACGTTGGTGAGAAATGCCTGCGGAGTTACATGTAGGGATAGACAGACGAATGAGGAAGTAAGAAGGAGGTGTGGTGTGGAGGTAGATGTGCTGGAAAGTGTGAAAAGGAACACCTTGAGATGGTTCGGCCATATGGAACGTATGGGAAGCAAGAGAATGACTAAGAGGGTGTACAAGAGCGAGGTGGAAGGACAGAGGGGGAGAGTAAACCGAAAGAGAGGTGGAAGGATGGAGTGAAGAAGTATATGGATGAAGGCGGTGCTGGTTGGAAGGAGGGGCGTCGACTGACTGCAGACAGAGGTGCATGGGGCCGTTTCATTCGTGGCCACCCCTTCGGGGATCACGGCGTCAGGCAATAGATAGATAGATAGATTTACTAGTGTAGTTAATTTAACAATATATAATTCATATGACCAATTTACAATTTTATAATAAATTAATTTTGTAAGTCAGTCAAACTATATACACTTCCAAGCATAAATTCACGGCATTAGTAAGAATCTGTAGATAACTGTACAACGTGGGAGGTACTGTACAGTTGGCGATATGCATGTTATGCACACCATAGTGTAATGTATAAAAGTACAAGGATTAGTATAAACTACACCACTGAAATTCTGAATTATAACCAGACCTGTTCTTGCACAACTATTTTGCTTACTTTAACTTCTACGCTGGTGCAGAAATGAGATACTGGTTTAATCCAGCTGAACCACTTCCAGGGATAATAGGTGTGCTCACAGATGCCGACACGGATCGAACTAAGTACGATATGACTTCAAAATTGGTTCAAGTGTTCATCTGGGCAATCTAAAATGTGCGTGTACTGAACTATTCCATCTGAGTTATTTTTTAAATTTCAAAAGCATACGTAAAAACACACAATTGCGAACATAACACAGTTATTTTAACAACTATTATGTTAACAACCACCAACATTACTGTTATGCGACACTATTATTTTTAGTGTGCTGGATATTGGTTCGTTTATTTCCAATATAGGAAAACTTAGAACTCTGAGTAATCAACGGGAACACAGCTAACAGTGATATATCTACCTCTTAAATCATTCAATCTCCACCAATGTCACAGAATACACAATTTCGGTTCACAAATTTATTTTAATTTAAAGATAGGGTACAAACACATATGACTGGAGTCTGAGTCTTACTTATATAGAAATAAGCTCAGAGACAAATATGGAATAAAGATCACTATTCCTGATGCATAGAGGAACGAGAATAAAATTTGATCTCAATAAATAATAACATAAATAATTGTAAGATGATGAATATACACACAAGTATAAATAAACACAGAGAGGTTAGTCTCAAAACAATAGCTGATATCCTGAGGTAATGCGAGGTAAAGCGTGAACGAGGTAGGTAAATAGCACTGAGGTCACACATATTCAGTGAGGATAAGATATATAATTTAAAATATCAGGTGAGATATAAATAACTTGAAAGTTAGTGCAACGTATAGAAGATATAAATCGCTATTAACCTATAGTCACAATTTGGAATATTAGTTCTGGAAACTTAGGATAATTAATATTAGCCCATGTGAGAGGCTGAAATCTCGTCGTATAAATATTAACGCGACGAGGTATGAATAGAATTTAATACAAAATTCAAATAATGCTTAATCTGAGGTTAAAGTCAGGAAGCATGGATATATATCGTTCTGACTAAGAGACAAAATAAATTAAAATAAACACCATGTGAGGAAGAGCACTTTATTGACAACGTTTCGCATATACCTTCATCATTGGCCTGATGAAGCTATATGCGAGACGTTGTCGATAAAGTGCTCTTCCTCATATGGTGTTTATTTTCATTCTGTCTAGTTTTCAATGTATATTTTTATCAAAATAAATTAAGACTCTCGGTGGACACTTATACACAATTATGTACCCAGCTAATAATACTTAAACATAGGATAAGATCTGCTAGGCGTTCACTGGCAATTTATGTGTAAGATGCATGTTATTATTTCCGAACGAATATATCTATAAACATTAAATGTAATATAGGAATCTATATTACAAAGTATCTAGATATATCAATCCTAAGACAGAGTTTGTATGTTCTCTCAATACGAGCAACGATTGCTTGAAGACAAGAATAGTTAATCATGGCGGTTTACATTCAAATAGAACACGTAACATATTCTATCATCACTTTGCAATAATCAACACACTCATAAGATCAAACAAGAACCACTTAATTTGAGTTGGAGTATAGGAGGAAACAGCCGTGAGAGATCTGGTCACACGTGGCAACTAGGTGAGGTGCCCGTCTTCCTGTTTGCACCTGGGGGACACGTCCTACACTCGCACTACTAGAAAGGGCACTTCTAGCTTGTCTGCTACACTCCTCTTTGGCCAACACAATCAGCTTGTAGATACTTTTTAAAGGGACTTAGGCTAGCCCCTACGGAAGTATTCTCCGAGATAACTGGGTCACCTGTAATCCAGGTACAGACGGATCCGTACCAGACAGTGAATCAACTTTGCCTTACTTTATCCCGTTTTTTTGGTTAGGTAGTATTACACATTTCAGATAGTGACAAGGCTGATGGATTTCGGAACAGTAGAGGCATGAGAATTATAGTGTTTGAATTATTGCTCAGTTAAACAAAGTCTTAACAATATCATACATACATGGTTATATGGCGAATGGTATCCTTTATTTATTTATCTTAAAATTAGGTCTTAGTAGGCGTGTATAAGTACATGATAAATTATTTACAGTTTTCACAGGTTCTTTGTCTGGGGAGGCTTCTGTGTAATTTATTGGTTATTAGATGGAATCTTCTGTTTATAGTTGTTGCCTCTTCTCGTAACAGTAAGGGTAGTTATTTCCGTCTGGGTAACTAGACGGAAATGGAGGTGGTTGGTGTGTTAATTGCATAAAAGAGGCTTCATCGTGATTTAAATCGGGTTCTTGTGGATTCTGACCCTTTGAGAAGAGCGGCCATTTTGTATATTTCCCCTGGGGATCCTTAATGAGGAGGGCCGGGTCGTGGTAAGATACATATCCTAAGGGTTCGTGTGACCCTCGTTTTCTCTCTGCTTGTGGTAGGGGTGACTGCTGCAGGTGATTCCTCGATTTTAGGTTAGACTGAGGCTTTGATTTTCTCCTGTTGAATATGGAGGCAATCCTACAGGTTGAGGTTGGGGGCTCTTCTGCAGGCGTGGATGGGTTGTTTATGGTGTTGACATCCTCTCCATTTTGCCCTGTCATCTCGATTACTAATGTTTATGGTGTCAATATCGCAATTTAGAGATATAGTACAGCTACTGTTAAAAATGCTTTTGGAAGCGGTTATCTACAGTATTCTAGTGTTAGTTTTAAGGATGTTTTAAAAGTATAAAGTCTTCTTCATAATTTCAACTTTCGCCATCTCTTGCAAAGAGGAAACAATTATGTCCTTGTGAAATTGTATTATATCTGTACATTCAAAATGTGTTCAGTTTGATTGAGGGATGTTTTGTTCCTTTTTTCTACACCCAAACAAAGCTGAAAGGTGGTCCCCAACCTTTGGTTATGGTTTTACTAGCTAGATCCTGTGGTGATGAGGTGTGTGAATAGCGTTGGTAGGCAACAAGTCACGGTACGTGTTGGAGAATGAAAGAGAGAGAGAGTGAGATAGCCGATAAATTGTAACAGCGTGATGAGGGCGCCACAAGGAGGCGAAACGATTGTGACGTTGTAATCAAAATCGGTGTTCCGTCGTCACGTTGGTAATTAATAATTTATCCTAGCAAGTAGTCACAACACTGTACGTTTTTTTATCGCTGAAAAAAAAAACAAGTAGACAGACATATGCAAGCAAACGGACAAATCAAAATCAAACTAGAAAAACATAACTAAAACAGGGTGCTAAAGACAAAACACAAACACATAAATGCAGTGTTATAACCAAGAGACCCTCTCTTCCGTACAACCAACATGGACTACAATATTCTCGCTAATGGACTCCACTTTGATCAGGTTAAAAGCTAATTCCCAGCGACTGCAGACACAGAAAGCACCAAAAGACTCTTCCATGGCTGGCACAACCCCCGGCTATCATACTTAAAAGCAATATATGTACCGGTGTTTTATATTGTAATGAATATGTATAATTCTTCGCTCAATATCTATATATGTGTGCTTCACTTTCCAATAATTTGGGAATTGAATTGATATGTCTACATTAAATAATGTATAGCAAAATCTGCAACTCTAAACAAACAAGCATTGACAAATACATACATTATAAACAAGGCCAAGGACACCAAGCTGTAAGAAAAGGTGTTGCGAGTACCACTAACTATATATAATTCACTACAACTATTCTGTTAATGTTTACTCCAACTCACTTGTAACTCAACAATGGTTTCAGCAATTGGGCGGTAAATATTTCCACCAATATGGGTGTTACTTCCCAACTAATGGGATATTAGTTCGATTGCTCTCGTCATTTTATAAATGTTATAAAACCAAAGGTGCCATATATTGTGGCTTAGTCAAAGTGAATAGCGTGGTCGCGGAAACGCTTGTACAAGGAAAGAGGATTGGGAGGGAGGGCAAGAATAAATGGTTATGAATATGTATTTTGGGCCAATGTAAATAAGAAGATGGACCAGTTCAAAATCCTGAATTAGGGATAACAATATTAGTGAATAAGCATGGGTAATAGAAAAGGGAAGGAATGTGACGGGATGGCAAGCAAGAATTAAAAGAGATGAAATCAAGGAACTGTAAATTTAGATGGTTAAAGCAGAACAAGAGGTGGAAATAAATTGCAAAACAAGCAATGTCATATCAAAATTAATCGAGTAGAAAGTAGATAAGAGTAGTAAAGAGACTGCCGAAAAACAGATAGAAGGGCAATGGAGTATAAAGTGTGGGGATAATATGGCCAAAGGTTATCTCTTACCACACCAATCGAAATATTAAATTAATCAACATAAATAAAAATAAAGTCTGAGATCGCCTACCTTATGGTATGAACTATGGTAGCCTATCTCTCAGGATGCCCTAACTAAACATTGTATAAATGGCCATATATATCAATGACCTAGCTATAACTAGGGTCCTGGTTTAGTTCAGAGGATTCCGGTTTCGGTAGATAAGGGTTATAGGTCAGGACTCCGGGCCGGGCGTGGGAATTGTGGTGGAGGAGATCACGGGACACGTCTCTACCGTTCAGATGTTTACTAGCGTCTCATCGGAACTTCAATTTCCAACTCTTAAATAAACTATATATTAATTCGTTACCAAGGGTTCATTCCCTCTTCACGAAATCATATAAATAATTATCAGCATTTAAATTATATAATTATAAAGGTGAACATCGTTTCACAACGATTTAGTGAACATAATATCAAGATATTAACGACCCTAAAGCAAACGGTGGATCGCGTATGCGGTCGCGGGAATATTTATACTGATCCTCTTTACAGTTCTTCTAATCTTATTTCTACAAGGTTTTATAACTAAATTAACTTGATCAAGGTAATCTTATACAGTACTAAATTACCCAACATTAATTAATCTCTACAATATATACAATCACCGGGTTCTGGTAGGAAATTGTTCACTCTAGTGAGGTTACCCTATCGGAAGGTTGTTGCCAACATTTCCCAGATACCGGTGTAGTCAATTTATTTCTCACAGATTGGGGCCCGGCGAAGTATGATGTGTCGCATCATGTTATATCACCTGCGGCTAACAAATCACGCCAATTTCTTCTAGACCCCGCAGCAGCTGCTCGTGGTGGTCTTGGGCTCCCTATTACTATGGGTTGCTGTTCTTCTTCCGGTGGGATGGCGAGTTCCATAGGTATGAGACGATCTACAGTTCGGAGAGTGGTTTGTCCTCGAGATACAACCTTAACGGTTCTGATTACTCTGGTTTCTATTTCGGTGACAACAGTTCTTAACTCATCCAAGTTGACCTTGGACTTGTGAAGAACCCTTTTCAGGCACGATTTTACAATACCTATCATTCTGTCTGTAAATCCATTTTGCCAAGGGGCTCTGGGAGTTGTGAATGACCAATAACAATTTCTAGAATCTAACATTTGCTGTACTGCGTTGCTCTTTAATAGTTCAGAAACCAACGGTGTTGCGCCCACAAAATTTGTCCCATTGTCACTAATCAAACGTCTGGGACAACTTCGCCGAGCGGCAAATCTTCTAAATAAATTTATAAAGGTTTCCGAGCTCATGTCCTCCGCTATTTCCAAATGGATAGCCCGAGTGCTGGTACAGGTGAATAGACATATGTAAACCTTCTTGGGTGGACCATCATCTCCTGTGAGAGTGATGGCACCAGTATAATCTATACCTGTTACCTCAAACGGTGTCCTTTGGTGAATGCGGTCTGGCGGAAGAGCTGGTGGTCCAGGGTAAGGAATAGCGATAGCTGTATACCTCTTGCAAATAATGCAATTCTTGATACAGCGTTTAACAGCTTGTCGTCCCTGGGGTATCCAATATGTTTGTCACATATAGGCTAGAGTGTCTGCTACCCCACCGTGTTTAGTGGTTTCATGCGCTTTTAAAACCATCAATTTGGTGAGGTCGCAATCCTTGGGCAATAGGATCGGATGCCGAGTTTTGAGGGGAAGATCAGCTTTACCAATACGACCTCGACAACATATTAATTCTTGATTGTCTAGATACAGCCCAAGGTCCTTCATTCTTTTGGTTGGCTTGGGATTGGGTTTACGTAGCTGTGTTAATTCCTCATCATACTTTGCAGCTTGTATCCTTCTGATCCAGTAGGTAAGTGGGTCTAATTCATCCATCTTTACCTTCTTGCTCAGGAACTTAAACACAAATTTAGTTACAGTTAATAGTTTGTCCAAATTGGAGAACTTGGTGATGTCAATCACTGAAGGCTCTGGGATAATTATTGGGTCCATATGAATTTTATCATCATTAACCTTCTGGTATGATTTTTGTTCTGGCCAATCACTCTGACGTAGCCAAACCGGACCCTGAAACCACAGAGTTTCGTTAATCAGTTTCTTGACACCAACACCCCGGCTCACCAAGTCAGCCGGATTATCCTTGGACTTAACATGCATGAATGTATAGTTCATTTGCAGTTCATTTATTTTGTGTACTCTGTTACGCACATAAACTATGTGACTATCATCCTTAGCTATCCAGTGCAAACATATCTCACTATCTGTCCATATATATGTCTCACCTAAAAAGGGAAACATACCATTCAAATAAGTAGCTAACCTAGTTCCCAATTCAACAGCAGTCAGCTCCAACTGTGGAAGGGTACGTTGTCTTAATGGCACTACTCGGGATTTGGACATAATCATAGTAGATCGGACTTCAGTGACACAATAAGCTACTGCACCATACGCCTTAGATGAGGCATCACAAAATATGTGCAATTGAGCACACTCATTATCAGAGGTAGGATCACATCTAGGAAACTTGACTGAGGATACCTTCTCATATTCCACCTGCAATTTGTTCCACTCTTCTGTATACTTTTCAGGTAATGGAGTATCCCAACTCAGTGCTTCTCTCCAGGCCTCCTGAACTAAAATCTTCCCTTTAATTGATATGGGACTAAATATGCCCAATGGGTCGAACATCATAGAGACCTGACTTAAGAGTGTACGTTTTGTGAGTTTTACATCGGGAAACTTGAGGGGCTTTAGAGACATCTCATCAGTAGTTGTTTTTCACAGCAATCCTAGTACTGGTTGATATTCTGGTATTTGATAGTCAGGATAGGCTCTTCTTATCTGGTCCAAAATAATATGAGAGTTTGAATTCCAACTTTGTAGTGGCATATTGGCTTTATTACATTCTTGCCTTGCCAAATTGTAGATTTCAAACACCTCTTCTCCACTGTCGGCAACGCCCTGAAGATTATCCATGTAAAACAGTTGCCCATTTCCGGTTTCTCTGTCTTCTGGAAATTACATCTCAAAGTGCTGCACAACAAGAAAGGACTATAGCAGGAACCAAACAACACTGACCGAAAGCGGTATTCTTTTATCCGCCCACCAGGCTGAAAAGGATCTTCAGGCCAAAGGAACTTTGTGAATTTGCGGTCCTGCTCCTTTAAACCTATTCTCAAAAAGGCTTTGGAGATATCTGCCACAAACCCAAATCTCTTCGTCCTGAATTTTAATAGTACATCACCCAGTATTTCAGTCAGATTTGGTCCTACATAGAGACAATCGTTTAGACTTGCTTCATTCTTCGCTGCTCGAGAACTGCAGTTAAATACCACTCTGATGGGGGTAGTACTGGAGCCCTTACTTACAGCATGATGAGGAAGGTAATGACCCTCTTTATGGTTTATTTCACCTGGGACCTCCTCAATAAAGTCATTTTCCAACTGCTCTTGAATTATTTTATGATAAATGTCCAGTCGTTCAGGATGTTGACGCAATCTCTCCACCATTTTATTTAATTGACATCTTGAACTCTGGTAGTTAGTTGGTAATTCAGGGGCATTTATCATCCATGGAAGTCCTACCCAGTACTGGCCATCCTTATACTCAACTGTGTCTAGGTAGTGGTTATATGTTAAGATGTCTTCAGGGGTGGGAAGATCTGCTTCTATTCCCACAGTGTCCAGTTCCCAAAGTTTGTGAACAGGTTCTTGATGCTCTTCTAGAATGTCTCCTAGTTGTGATGGTATTAATTTTGCACCAATTCTAGCCACCACCAGAGATTGTGCCGGAGTCACAAAGACTGGATCCATCCGGTTGTCTGATTCACTTGGGCCACATGTGGGTAGAGATCCCATGATTATATATCCACCTGATGAAGAAATTAACTGGATACCGTGTTTCCGAGTCATTTTTCGCAAGAAGCGACCACAATAGTCGGAGCCGATGATCAGTTGAATTGGACCTACTACGTCAGACTCTATAGTTCGGTCTGCTAGTTGAACACCCTTCTTTGTTAAGAAGTTAGATGCTTCCTTTAAACCCTTATTTACCACAGAAGTGTTCATGTCTTCCTTAACCACCGCAGTCACCTTACATTTATATTTGCCCAATTTAATCAGGGGTTTAACCACGTCAAATGTTTGTGTGTCCTTATTTGACAAAAATCCAGTTATTGCCATGTTCACTCTTCCTACTGTTGGCAAATTCATGGCTCTGACAACATTTCCGGCAATGAAGGTCTTTTGCGCTCCAGTATCAAAGAGTGCTTTGACCGGCATAACCTCTTTTCCTCTGATCAGTTGAATCTCGGCTGTAGGAGTAGCTGCCGGTGTATGCATTGGGTTCCCAGTGGTCAGGGTCATATTTACACTTGTCGGTTTGGGTTGTACTTCACTGATCTTGGGACACAACGCGGTATGATGTACACCAGTCTTGCACCGAAAACATAAATTTAATTTAGTGGCACATTCCTCAGTAGAATGTCTGGTGCTAAGGCAAACAAGACACTTACCAAGTTCGATGAGTCGTGGAAGTCTAGCCTTAAGATTGGGATCAGTCCTACAATACACTGTGGAATGTTGTTCTGAACATAACATACACACCTTCCGGTTTTCTTGGTTTATCCCTGGTGTGGGGTTAATATTTCTGGTTACTTCTTGGGTCACTGGAGAATTGAGACTGGAATTTTTTCTCTCCCCAAACACCTTTTGTTTTAGATACTGTATTAGTTTGATTATTCTGCTGGACGGATGTCACATAGGTACCAACCTCTTCCTTCTTGAACGGTTTTGCTTTTTCCTTAGTCCCTGTTGTAGACACTTTTGTGTATTTAACCTTGTATATATATGTTGTATATATATGTTGTATATATATATATATATATATATATATATATATATATATATATATATATATATATGTTAGTATAGCCAGGTAATAGATTCTCTTTTAAACAGACGAGGTTAAAAGCAATAGCAGTTTCAGCATTCAGGATTTTTTTGTTACAGCTTTCAATAGTTCTAACAATTTTCCTCTGGGGTTCAGAGATGAGGTACAAAAGGTTAGCAAAATTCATGGTGGATCCAACGTTTCACAAGTAAACATCTTGCATCTTCAGGGAATGGAGAGGTAATGATTAGAATAGGGACAATGCATCTTATTTATACAAAATTCGAGGATCAAGTAGAGGGAGGTGGGCGGAGCTACTTGGTGTGTGGTGGCTGTTCATTGGTGGAAGCCAGTCTATTCGCGAGACAGGCACTAAATCTTATCGGTGGTTGGTTGTTGGCTGTGGGTGGCTGTGATTGGTTGGTGTTGTCAGTTGTGTGCTGAGCGTGGAAGCGTAAGGAAAGGGGTCGCCGGAGTGAGAGAAGGGGGGGCAGCATGCCTGTAGCGCTTGCCTGAAGGAAGAATTTGAAAGTCTTGTGTTTGGTTGTTGATGCTGGGGTTGAGCGTTTGGATGTATAGAGCTTCTAAAATAGTTAGTCATCTGGGGTCTGATTCTTTGTCGAGTATGGTGGTTTGTTTGTCTAGGTCGGCGCGAGTTAGGGCAAGATGGTGGGGGGCTTGATAGTGATCTTTTATAGTGCCAGATTGAAGGTGGAGGGTTAGTTGACGGGAAAGGCGACTGTGAACCCCTAACCTATGTTGGGATGACACAGACTCGCCTTTCCCGTCGACTAACCCTCCACCTTCAATCTGGCGCTATAAAAGATCACTATCAAGCCCCCCACCATCTTGCCCTAACTCGCGCCGACCTAGACAAACAAACCACCATACTCGACAAAGAATCAGACCCCAGAAGACTATCTATTTTAGAAGCTCTATACACCCAAACACTCAACCCCAGCATCAACAACCAAACACAAGACCTTCAAATTCTTCCTTCAGGCAAGCGCTACAGGCATGCTGCCCCCCCTCCTCTCGCCCCGCGACCCCCTTCCTTACGCTTCCACGCTCAGCACACAACTGACAACACCAACCAATCACAGCCACCCACAGCCAACAACCAACCACAGATTGCCTTCCACTAATGAACAGCCACCACACACCCAGTAGCTCCGCCCTACTTGATCCTCGAATTTTGTATAAATAAGATGCAATGTCCCTCATTCCTGCTCTTCACCATTGGCTCTCTCCATCGGCCAATCAGCTTGCAGCCCCACCACCTGCCTCTCCACACTACCATGGCCACCAACAATATTACCTGTGGTACTGTCAAATGGTACAATTATAAGGCAGGCTATGGCTTCATAACTACGAAGAGCAACGAGGATGTCTTCTGCCACCACACCAACATTAACAACAACAACAACAGCAAGAAGAAAGCCTCACTAAGAAATGGTGAAACAGTGACTTTTACCATCAAAACAGGGAGACAGGGACGTGAAGCTACCAACATCACAGGCCCTGAAGGAGCTCCAGTCAAGGGCTCCTCTTTCTCCCCACGGAATGCTCCACCAGAGTCGACACAACCTACAACTACAGCAGATGGGGAAGCAGTACTGAGGGCCAAGATCTTTGCCTGTATTCAGTCAGCCATGGCCATTGCTGGCCCAGACAAACACCAACTCTGCCAGCTAATCCCCTGTCTGTTGTCACACAACAATCTACCCACCATCACCATACCTCAGAAGGCCTTCTCCGCGACCCCTGCAAATATCAAAAGGGCGTCAACAAAGAAGAAGCCCCCTAAGACACAAGATCGAGTTCCAGAACTACAGGAATCTCCAACTCTTCACAGCCATGAAAAACACCAAGAAGAGGACGAGACACAAATGGAACCCGAGGAAGCCAGAGCATCACCACCAACTTCCCCCAACACCAAGCCAAAATCGCCCACAAAGAGATCCCCAGGACCACTCCTTCCCCTCCCGACAAACCCGGAATCACCACCAAAAATCGCCAAGGAGAAGGAACCGGGAGAAGACACCATCGAGCTTTCAGAATTAACACTGGGCAGCATTGGATTCATCTGTGACGTTTTTTAACAAGATCCCGACGTTATGAGGCAAGCATATTCTCATATAAATCAAGAAGACTTGGAACGGACTCTCACAGATGAAGGAAAAAACAAACTGGAAGCAAGACTCAAAAGATCAGATATAGACATCCCTAAGTTAAAATCATTCTTGTCAGCACTTTAGTAACTTAAGTACAACAATAAAGCATGAATAAAAGTTTTTAAAAAATGATTAGACAAACAAAATAAAGTAATAAACATCCCTCAACAACAGCAAGGTGGAAGGCCCACTAACTTTTCTCTTCCACTGTATTTCATCTTTCCTACTTTCTCTTCCCTCCACCCACTCTGAGGTGCCTCTCCCCCCCCCCCCCCCCCTACCTTTAAAAAAAAAAAAAAAAAAAAAAATCTCATCATTATCTCTCCATTCCCTGAAGATGCAAGATGTTTACTTGTGAAACGTTGGATCCACCATGAATTTTGCTAAGCTTTTGTACCTCATCTCTGAACCCCAGAGGAAAATTGTTAGAACTATTGAAAGCTGTAACAATAAAATCCTGAATGCTGAAACTTCTATTGCTTTTAACCTCGTCTGTTTAACCTCTTAACGGCGCACATTTTTTGTTTTAAAGGGTCATACTGTGCGCATGTATGATGATTTTGGGACCCATTGCCAATTTTGATAAAAAGTAAATCAGCGTGTAGGGAATGTTTGCGTGCATCGGCCCATATATATTTGACCCCCAAAAAAATTTCTGGGGGGGGGGGGAAACGGTCCGTAGTTGAAAAACGTGGAGCGAATGGCACCGCGCGGCTAGATTGTCATCGAGCGGCGAGATTTCCCTGCCGAATTTTCACGCGCCCAGGGGATAGAACCAGAGGGAGGAGGGGGTGGGTTACCGCGTATTATCACATATATCTCCTTTTTTTATCCCTTTTAGGCTATGTAGAGTACGTATACGTATGTAGGCCACCCATATAACAATGAATATGCCTCATAGTGACCAAAAATTGCAATATATTAGGTAATTATCAAAGAATTTTTAGGCGGGAATGAAATGTGTTGGAGGTTTGGCGGCAATTTATGAGATGAGAGTGTGGTTTGCGCTATAATATTACGTATATCTCGTACTTAGAGCACTGTCATGCTATAATACAGACTTGTTCGTATGTCTACGTGGCATATATCAATATATATACCGCATATAGACTAATTCATGCGATATTTATGCACATTATGAATGAGTTTCTATGCGTGAACCAAGGTGTGATTGAGTTGTGCTGGGAATGAAAGGGGGAGAGGGTGTGTTACGCCATAAATATCACTTATATCTCGTACTTAGAGTACTGTCATGCTATAATACAGACTTGTGCGTATGTAGATGTGCCATATCTCAATATATATATACCGCATATAGACCAATTCATGCAATATTTACGCACATTATCAAAGAGTTTCTAGCAGACGGAAGCAAAGGGTGGGTGGGTGGGAGGGAGGCAGGGAGTGAGTCGTGGAGAGAGTGAAGGCAGGGAGATCTATCAAGAAACATACGCAGCTGTGTGATAATTGTGGACGCGCCCGAGGCGTATGGATGTCTTGGTATTTTGAACCTTATGTCTACCAGATGTCTGGGGTTCGTTGCCACACAGATGTCTACAATAACAGTAGTCCTGAATGCGTATGTCATACGTATAAATGGCTTGCCGAATTGCATTTTTATGCAAGCAGACATTGCATTTTAGACACATGTGAAGTACCACAGAAATATGTAGGACATTGACTGTAAATAAAGTACTATATTATAGACCAGCAACGAGGGTGGTCAGTAAACATAGGCAGATTGCCTTTTTTGATAGAGAGCTAAATATAGACTGGTGTCTCCTTACACTTGCGAAAGGGTAGATTGCCACCAGAGAAACTTATATTGATTTATTTCCAAGTAATATGCAATCTAAATGTATATTCGAGACCTACTGCAAGTATTTGTATGACAGTCATGACTATGTATAATCCAATCTACGCGCGTAGGCGAGACATAAGAAAGATGGTTGAGCAATTTTCGACACCCACACAGTTATTATTAATTTTTATTTACAATATTATACAATACAAATGTATTTGTGAAGAGTATTTTATGCATTATTGTATTGTTACGGCTGGATCGGCAATACATATTCGGGATTCTTGATCGTAGGACAGAAATGGCTTATGTGACAACGACACGCTCGATTCCAGTCCCAAATACTATATGCTCCAGACAACAAAAGCACCAACGCCCTACAGAGTTATCGTCTATGGTAACGAGGTACCTTAACTCGGCGAAAGTGTACAACAGGGGTAGGCTATGAGGCTAAACTCCCTCAGACATTTATAGGTTACGTTATTACTAAAGAAATGCAATACTCAAGAAACTACGTTAATATTAAGCCTCTAATAATGTAGAATAGAAGCAGGCTAAAGGTATGACAGTGAAATGCTAAATGACAAATGTACACGCCTACTTGAAAGCGCGTGCACTAGAATAACTGTCCCCTACTAACATGCACTAGCATGTAGCATACAAGATGTTCATGATCCAGTAGATACCTAATAATACACATGGAAGGAACATAAACAGTAGTCACTTATTGTAATAATGAATCTATACTTGGAATAACTAAAAGGTTGCAGGCAACAGTACTGCGCCGGTAGCCTACTACCGCATAGGCTACTTCGCTTCTCTCACTCTGTCTCCCCTCTAAGTCTGTATGCGCCCTACGCAATAGAACTCCGGAAACAGCAGCAAAACGACAGTGCAGTTAATTGATACATGAAAGTATTAATAGTGTTGTCTAGTGTGTGAGTAATGTGTATTGTAAAGTGTTACATACATAAACTTAAAGAGAGCTGCAATGCATAGTAAAATAAAGATATCACCCACTCATCATCCCCATGTGTTCTAGCTAGCAGGCCAAGTCACAGGAACAACGAGTCCCAGCACCGAAAGCGAGAACCCAGGAAAAGACTGCAGAGAACACAAGGACAGATAAATTACGTTACTCTACTATACCGGCACTACGAGCGAGCTGTAGTCTCTGGTACTACAGTCGCTCCTGGCTCGGTAGGCAAATCAAGGCTAAGTCCTCACCCCTCTACAGACAACTCCTGGGCATGGTCGGGCTCTTACACATGGCACTAGTCTAGTCACAAATTGGATGATGAGCTGGGCATATAACTCGTGAACATGTAGAACGTTCACCAACTATCCTCATCAAGAAGATCGCTGTTCACATTAACCCCTTAAATCTAATACATGTAAATATATGCTTGTCCTAAGAGTAATACGAGAGGTGAGTGCTGAAACTCCTTTAGGACCTCAAGGGAAGGGTATGCATTTAAATAGAGAGAAGAATGAAATGAGAGTAATGTCGTCAGAGAGAAAGAGTGCAACCGTGAGAAATTGGGAGAGAGGGCAAGGGATGTTAGAGTCTCAAAGGTTCTAGGCAACCTGGTCATAGAGCACACAGCGAGCCTCCAGGCAATGTGCTGTACGACAACATGGGCAGCCCAGGCAGCATAGGCAGGCGGCAATGTACTACCAACCCTGTCGCACCCAGCTATAAGCGCAGGGCTGCCAACCGGTCCATACGTCTGGCAACCACCCCCCCGGCAGCGTGGCGCACCGCTACCCTCTCGCTCTGAAGTCCAACTCACTCTCTCTCTCTGAATTCCTATCATCTCATCTATCAACTTCTCTATTGATACTACATATTAAATGGAAGGTCTCGACATGGCTTAAAACAAAACCCACCACTGGTTAGCAAATGACGAGACCTTTGCAGAGATACAAAGAACATAGTTATACGTTGTCACACTCAATATAAGCAGCCAGCATGGTACAGCATGGTACCGTGGTGGTACAGTGGAGTACCAAGGAGTACAATCAGGTTACGTTGCCACGCACTGGGTGCGTCACAGCCCCCCCAAGACTTTAGATAATCGACCTTAGAAGCATTATCAAAATCTGACAGGCAACCAACCGACCTGCTACCCTTAGCTGCCACTAATTGCAAAAGGTGCACAACAACTGAAGAGTGAATTATACATAAAACACAATATCACATGCATCATGCTACAACAATAAAAACTTACAAAACTAAAACAAATTTTCTCGTTTATTTTATTGTTTTATAATCTTTTTGGACGGCGTTATGATAGCCTAATTTTACTCCTGCTCAACCCACACACCGTGCACGACTATCCTGGATCATCAACCCTTGATAGACAATCTGCTATCACGTTCTCACTCCCGGCAATATGCTGAATGTTGAGATTATACTCTTGGAGCATTAGGGACCACCTGGTCAACCGCATATTCCGATTGTGAAACTGATTTAGGAATTTCAAGGGATGATGGTCCGTATAAATCGTCACTACCGGGCCGTAGGCTGGAACATAAACTTCGAAATGTTTGAGCGACAAAACGATAGCAAGAAGCTCCTTCTCTATAGTCGAGTAATTCCTTTGTGCCGAATTAAACTTGCGAGAAAAGAAGCTCACTGGGTGTTCCAAGCCCTCGGAATCAGTCTGCAGTAACACTGCCCCGGCACCCACACCGCTGGCATCAGTCGCCAGCTGAAAACTCCTGGAGAAGTCTGGGGCTCTCAAAATCGGATGTGTACACAGCAGGTGCTTGACTAGGTCGAAAGCCCTCTGACACTCCGCAGCCCAACAGAACTTCACTGACTTCGACAGTAGATCAGTTAACGGTGCTAAGACAGTAGAGTATCCCCGAATGAAGCGCCTATAATAGCCTATCATACCTAGGAACCGCATGACCTGGCGCTTAGTGGTGGGCCTGGGAAACATATTGATAGCCTGTATCTTGCTCAGGGGGGGGCACACCCGGCCTAACCCGACCACGAAGCCAAGATACTGCACAGTAGCCTTTACAAACTCGCACTTCCTCAGGTTCACCACCAGCCCAGCATCGTGCAACTTCCCAAACAGGGTCTCTAAGTGCCCTAGGTGATTTTCAAAATTGTCATCATACACTATCACGTCATCAAGGTAGACCGTGCAGTTAGGGATTTCGTCACAAATATCGTTCATCAGGTTCTGAAATGTGGCAGGTGCGTTCTTAAGCCCATAAGGCATTACGTTACATTGGTAGGTCTTGCCATCTACCACAAAACCACAAACTTGCTTAGCTCGGTCCGACAGGGGTACTTGCCAGTAGCCTTTTACAAGATCAATTTTAGTAAGGTACTTTGCATTCCCTATCTTGTCCACGCTGTCGTCAACTCGAGGCAAAGGGTAAGGGTTGGTAGTGGTCAAGCCATTTAGCCTACGAAAATCTATGCAGAACCGCACCTTGCCGTCAGGTTTTGGCTGCAACGTGACGGGTGATGTCCACTTCACATAACCTTCAGTGATCATCCCTCTCTCAACCATGTACTTTAACTCCTCCCGTAAAGCTGGCAACTTTACCGGGGGCACACGGTAGGGCACTGACTTGAAGGGCACATTATCACCGACGTCCACGTCGTGCGTTACCTGAGTAGTGAGACCTGGGTGTTCGGCGAAAACAGAGGGGTATGACCTGAACAGGCCTAGGACAGCAGCACCCTGGTGCTCAGGCAGGTGACTTACAGCTTGCCTAGCCTCTTGTTCAGTATTCCCCGCCCACTGTTCCGCGGAAATGACACAGTCCCAGCTATCCTCCTCAGCAGCATGACTGTCCCCACCTCCTTCTCCACCCTGGCCGCTGCAGGCCAGCACAGGGACAGTGAGAGGCTCTGAGGGGCGTCTCACATACTCTTTCATGAGGTTAACATGACATAACTGATGTTTTTTTCTACGGTCAGGTGTTGCAACGAGATAATCAAGGTCGGACAGTTTCTTAGCCACCACATACGGCCCAATAAACTTGGCAGAAAGGGGGTGTCCAGGCAAAGGTAAAAGCAACATTACCTCCTGACCCACCGAAAACTCCCGAAGCTTCACCTTGGCGTCATACTGGTGCTTCATGACCGCCTGTGCATTAACCAAGTTATTACCTGCCGCTGCCATGCAACCTATAAGTCTCTCCCGGCTCTCAAGGATATATTTAAGTACAGACCCCGGCTTCTCTTCGCCCTCCCAGATCTCTTTCACCATACTTAAAGGTCCTCTCACATTATGGCCAAAGACTAGTTGATTTGGACTGAACCCCAGGCTCTCTCCTGGGACTTCACGTGCAGCGAACAGAACATACGGCAGACCCAAATCCCAATCAGTGTCATGTTCTGCACAGTAACAGCGTAGCATACTCTTCAGGGTCGAGTGCCACCGCTCCAAGACTCCCTGACTCTCGGGATGGTAGGCTGACGACACTACAGAGCATATACCGTGCAACTGAAGGGTTTGCTTGAACAATTTGGATGTAAAATTGCTCCCCTGGTCTGACTGCACCTCACGTGGAAATCCATAACGGGAACAGAACAATAATAAGTTTTTAACAACTGCCTTTGCCGAGCCGTTTCTCATGGGGTATGCGTCCGGGTATCTCGTAGCCACATCCATGATTGTCAACAGGAATTTATTGCCACTACTAGTAGGCGGGAAAGGGCCAACCAAATCTACTACAACTTTGCTGAACGGAGGCCCGGTGACAGGTATGGGAAACAAAGGTGCCTTCGGGATGGTCTGGTTAGGCTTCCCCGTTGTCTGGCAGGTCGCACACCCAGCCACCCATGCACAGACATCAGCCTTGACCCCAGGCCACCAGAAAAACCTGCCCAATGCCGCCAATGTTTTTGTTACCCCCAAATGACCCGCCACCGGCACATCATGCGCCAGACACAATAAGGACTCTCTATACTTATTTGGAACAACCACCTGGTCTACTACCCTCGCACCGCCCTCCCACTTCGATTTGGGGTCTAGAAATCTGCGGTACAATATCCTGTTGAGCCTAAAGAAATCTCCCGGCTTCGCATCCCCATCTTCCTCCAACTCTATGGCACCATTGCTATAACGAGCTAGGCTAGCGTCTTGCAGCTGCTGCTCACTAATGTCCCTGGGCGTCAATGCATCAAGATGGTTTTGTAATAAGACATTACCCCGGCTAGTAGGCTCTACTGCCTTAGTGGCTCTCGCTACAGCTCTTGCCTCACGCGAAGTCTTACCCCACTCTGCCTTGTTACACACCATATCTGGGCCAGAGTCAACTCCCGTGTTTATTATAGGTCCAAGTACCGAATCACCGAGAAGTGCAGCAGAATCAATGTCCCTTTTCCTGCCCTTAGCAACCTTCTCCTGATCCTTCCTCCACTGTCCCCGAGGTTGAGTGCTAGGCTGTGCAGGAGCCGCAGAGCGAGATCGGGTTACCACACAGGCCATCTCATCCTGTTGGCACCTCCCAACCCATTCCCGATTCTCACCATCCACGTCGGCCGCCCTCTCGGCAACGACTAAGGGTGGAGTCCCGGAAGTGGGCACCGCAAAGTCGTTGCCGAGAAGAAGGTCGACGCCCTCAACTGGCAAACACTCAACGATCCCTACATCCAGCTCCCTGCACACCTCTCCCACTCTCAACTCCAACCTCACAAGTGGGTATGACCTCGTAGCATTTATACCCTGCACCACAACAACTCTGGCCGCATTTATCGGTTTCCCTGTGAAGTTCCTCAAAAAAGTTTGCGAAGCCCCCGTATCCCTCAGCAAGTCAACCCTCCGTAGTTCACTCCCCCAGCTCACAAACCCGTGTCCCCGATGGCTACAGAAAGTGTCCCGGACAGGTGTCGAGCCTTCCGTACGCTTCTTTACCGCGTGTGCCTCAGCTGCTGACAACCTACCCCGGGCAGTT
Organism: Lithodes maja; assembly: GCA_037953745.1. NCBI lineage: Eukaryota > Metazoa > Arthropoda > Malacostraca > Decapoda > Lithodidae > Lithodes > Lithodes maja. The sequence continues at coordinate 16,901 of JBAKBP010020421.1, read as the reverse complement.
GCTGCAGCCTTCAGAGACACACCGATACTGTGAACCAATGACACCGGCTTAGCGGGAGTGTTACTAGGGCACTCACGTGAATAATGGCCTAGCTTCTGACATTTGTAACATTTCACATCCCCAATGGGCTTCTTCCCTTGTGCGGGCGAAGAAGGGGCCTGACCTTTAGTAAACGGGAGAGGCTTGTGTTTGTAGGTGTTATTAGGTGCAATGCATTTAGTGTGGTTATGTGTGTCATAGGATTTGTTATTATCGAAAACTCTGGTGGGTGGGGTATAGCGCCCCTTCTGCCCTGACTCAGCCCTCTGAGCGGCACCGCAACCACGAATCAATGATAATCTGAAGTCTGCCATCTTGGCAGCCTCCTCTACTGTCTTGGGACATTTTTCCTTAATGTTCAGCGTTAGATCGGTTCCAGTGCATTTGTAAAACTGTTCCAGATAGAAAAGTTGCTTAATTTCCTCAGCCGACTCTGCGTGCTCGGACCGAAACCAGTTATTACCTGCATCTGTTAAGTCCCGTGCGTGCTCCATAAAACTGACGTCGCTCTTCTTATTCACGCCACGGAACTTCAATCTATAAGTTTCGGGTTGCAGTTCGTAGGCCCGGAGCACAGCCTCCTTCACCAGTCCATACACTACACTCTCGTCCAGTGACAGTGCATCGTAGGCTTTCAACCCCTTACCCACTAGACGTGATGAAACTAATGCTGCCCATTTAACCTCCGGCCAGTCATACTCACGACACTTCTTTTCGAAACGAGCAAAAAACTCAGTCACTGCTGTCTCATCAAATGCGGGTACTAACTTAATTAAATGCGAAAGTGAGTCTGTAACCCGGTGCCCACCACCGAGATGACGCCCCGTGGTCTCTACTCTAGACTTCTCGACATCCATTTCAGCCTGGTACCTGGTTGCATCCTGATTGGCTTGGATTCTAGCAACCTCTATGCGTTCTATACTAGCCTGTTGTATCTGTATCTTTGTCTCCTGCAGCTTAAACTTAGCTAGTTCTAGCTGAAATAACATCTCAGGAGACAGGCCTGGGGGGGGAGAGCACAAAATGGGGGATCCACACCGAGACGTGTTTACGGGTAAGCCAGCTTGCCCTTGAGAACCCTCCTGCTGCATCGTGCTAAGACTCGCTGGCTGAGGGCCCAGCTCAGGGGTAGAGTGGAATGGAGGCTTGGAGGGAACCCCCCAAGACCCCACTCCACCCACCGCCCCATCGCCATCACCCAACAAACATGCCACCAAATTCTTCTTGGGCCAACTGTCAGGACAGTCCCGCCCCAAAACCGTGGCTAAACAGCGAAGACCGTAACAATCAATAGCCTGCAGGCGCTGTTCGGTCAAAGGTGTCTGCAAAAATGCCCGGGCATCCCTCTCTCCACTTATAACACTCCCCTCCCTAAACATCTGTTGTACTTGCTGGTTACTAGGCTGTACCGTGTTATCCTCCCCCGTAAATGATGAGTCATTAGACATAGTGCTGGTTATACAATTGCTGTTCATAAAAAAAAAGAAGTGCTTATTACTAATTGCAGTCTCGACTCACAAAATGTTAAAGATGCTTGAATGACTCTACTCTAGACACCCCCAACGAAACAATCTGCAAGTCCACCAATACAATAATGACACAATAAAAATTCCTCCAATATGCAAGAAAATTCTAGCCAGCTCTACTAGGTAGCATAGAATAGTTCTCCAAAAAAAACATGTGATAGGATACTACTGAATCTTGTGCAAGGTCGCCATTTTGTTACGGCTGGATCGGCAATACATATTCGGGATTCTTGATCGTAGGACAGAAATGGCTTATGTGACAACGACACGCTCGATTCCAGTCCCAAATACTATATGCTCCAGACAACAAAAGCACCAACGCCCTACAGAGTTATCGTCTATGGTAACGAGGTACCTTAACTCGGCGAAAGTGTACAACAGGGGTAGGCTATGAGGCTAAACTCCCTCAGACATTTATAGGTTACGTTATTACTAAAGAAATGCAATACTCAAGAAACTACGTTAATATTAAGCCTCTAATAATGTAGAATAGAAGCAGGCTAAAGGTATGACAGTGAAATGCTAAATGACAAATGTACACGCCTACTTGAAAGCGCGTGCACTAGAATAACTGTCCCCTACTAACATGCACTAGCATGTAGCATACAAGATGTTCATGATCCAGTAGATACCTAATAATACACATGGAAGGAACATAAACAGTAGTCACTTATTGTAATAATGAATCTATTCTTGGAATAACTAAAAGGTTGCAGGCAACAGTACTGCGCCGGTAGCCTACTACCGCATAGGCTACTTCGCTTCTCTCACTCTGTCTCCCCTCTGAGTCTGTATGCGCCCTACGCAATAGAACTCCGGAAACAGCAGCAAAACGACAGTGCAGTTAATTGATACATGAAAGTATTAATAGTGTTGTCTAGTGTGTGAGTAATGTTTTTTTTTTTTTTTTTTTTTTTTTTTTTTTTCTATATTCCAACTACTCCCTCTCGGGCATAGGCTGAGAGCCTGTACATTCGACCGCTCAACACGGTGAAGCCCGTGAGGTCTTGTTCCAGTCTGGGGAGTGAGACATGTGAAGCATCCATCATGGCACGAAGCAGCTCCATCTCTGAAGCTGCTGGTTGCTTCGCTCAAGCGCTTCACCGTCTCACCCTCCAGACTCAGACCCTCACTCTCAGAACGCCACCTATTGAGCAGTGAACTCACTAGGCATTGTCCCCCTGTAACATATTTTGAATATGGGAATATTCATACAGTGTTATTTAATCAGGGAACAATGAGGGTATTTTTTTGGCATTTCGGTGGGCTTTGTGGTAATGCACTGATACTAGGTACAGCACAAATTCAATCCCAATAATATCTTCCCATTGACATATCGGGATTTGAACCCGGGTCCATTGGATTACCAATCCAGTGGCATGACCACTCCACCACACCTCCCCTGTGTATTGTAAAGTGTATTGTAAAGTGTTACATACATAAACTTAAAGAGAGCTGCAATGCATAGTAAAATAAAGATATCACCCACTCATCATCCCCATGTGTTCTAGCTAGCAGGCCAAGTCACAGGAACAACGAGTCCCAGCACCGAAAGCGAGAACCCAGGAAAAGACTGCAGAGAACACAAGGACAGATAAATTACGTTACTCTACTATACCGGCACTACGAGCGAGCTGTAGTCTCTGGTACTACAGTCGCTCCTGGCTCGGTAGGCAAATCAAGGCTAAGTCCTCACCCCTCTACAGACAACTCCTGGGCATGGTCGGGCTCTTACACATGGCACTAGTCTAGTCACAAATTGGATGATGAGCTGGGCATATAACTCGTGAACATGTAGAACGTTCACCAACTATCCTCATCAAGAAGATCGCTGTTCACATTAACCCCTTAAATCTAATACATGTAAATATATGCTTGTTCTAAGAGTAATACGAGAGGTGAGTGCTGAAACTCCTTTAGGACCTCAAGGGAAGGGTATGCATTTAAATAGAGAGAAGAATGAAATGAGAGTAATGTCGTCAGAGAGAAAGAGTGCAACCGTGAGAAATTGGGAGAGAGGGCAAGGGATGTTAGAGTCTCAAAGGTTCTAGGCAACCTGGTCATAGAGCACACAGCGAGCCTCCAGGCAATGTGCTGTACGACAACATGGGCAGCCCAGGCAGCATAGGCAGGCGGCAATGTACTACCAACCCTGTCGCACCCAGCTATAAGCGCAGGGCTGCCAACCGGTCCATACGTCTGGCAACCACCCCCCCGGCAGCGTGGCGCACCGCTACCCTCTCGCTCTGAAGTCCAACTCACTCTCTCTCTCTGAATTCCTATCATCTCATCTATCAACTTCTCTATTGATACTACATATTAAATGGAAGGTCTCGACATGGCTTAAAACAAAACCCACCACTGGTTAGCAAATGACGAGACCTTTGCAGAGATACAAAGAACATAGTTATACGTTGTCACACTCAATATAAGCAGCCAGCATGGTACAGCGTGGTACCGTGGTGGTACAGTGGAGTACCAAGGAGTACAATCAGGTTACGTTGCCACGCACTGGGTGCGTCACAGTATTTATACAAATTTTGTTCCCAGACAGAGCTGCTGTGGCTGGAGCAGCAAGGAGCGGCAAGGGTCACCCCGTGACCGCTTGACCGTGTGATAATGAGTGGAGTCACACTGAGAGGGGCAATTTTGCTGAGTATTTGGGCAATTTTTGACAGAATAAAGTTATATAATTACTAATTTTTGACAGAGACAAACTTTTATAAACCTTTGCATGATATAATTGATAATCCCATCAATTTACAAACGTAAATTGGTGGGATAATTAATTTTTTTTTTGTATATTGTTATTTCGATTGTAGACACAAAGTTTTGAGTGACATTTGGTATGAGCTCCTGTAGCATGGTTGGTAAGGTCGCGGACTGGAAAACTCAAAGTGTGGTAGGGTAGTGGGATCGAATCCAGGAGGGGGTTATGGGGAAGGTTTTATACTGTTTAGATAAATTTTGATAAAAAAAATGTTTTACAAGATCATGCCATTGCATTCAAACAATATGAAATATTCATAGAATATATTATATTGTAAGAATACAATGACATGACCTTGCGTTTTTTTTTTATTGTTTTTTTTTATTATCTTAGTAGGTTTCACAGGATTTATTGAAATATATTTATTTTTGTACAATTCATTTGAGGTAAGAAAATATTTACACACTATTTAGGCTATAACAAACATATATATTGATATACTAAAAAAAGAAGGCATATTACATGTAAATCTTTGAAACTTATAAACTAAATAATGAAACATAAAATTATATAATGTAAAAGCTATATCACAGGGACATCTTTGGAATTTATACATTATATAATATATATGTTTCATTATGAGGTAGCGTGATCAATTAGGTCAGGTCAGGTAAGGTAGGGCGCGAGTTCAGGGCAGGGCAGGGGGCGAGTCCAGGGCAGGGCACGGGGCGAGTCCAGGGCAGGGCAGGGCAGGGGGCGACACTCAGTAGTTTTTGAAGGTGTGGTAGTCCCTGAAGCAGTCACCCAAGCAGAGTGCAACTTTGCACTCCGCGCACATTGAGGTGACTCTTTTGGTGACGTGGGGTTTTCTCACACTGGAGCTGCAGACGTGGCACTGCACCTGCCTGTGACGAGTGCCAATCAGCTCGGTGTTGGTTGGGTAGTGTCTTTCGACACCCAGCTGGATTCTGTCAGGAACGTGATCCCCACGCCATTCCGTACGTCTGTGAGTGGTGGTGCCATACTTCTCCAGGAGTTGGTATGCCACGTTATACACGAACTCCCGGAATTTCAGCTTCTGGTTTGGGGACATCTCCCTCTTCACCAACCACAAGTTGTAGGCGTTGAGCATCGTGATGTCAACTAGGTGGAGGAAGAGCTTGTGATACCACTTCACAGTCTTCCTCAGACACTCAACGCCTGACAGCTGACAGACTTGTCCACCAGGCGCATGTTCTTGGTATAGTCCACTACCATGTCGGGCTTGTAGATGGTCTTCCTGGTTTTGTAGTGGATTTTGCCAGAGTCCATCTGGGCACCTGTGTGGACGGTGGAAAGCAGGTGGACGTCTCGTTTGTCCTTCCACTTCAGGGCTATCACTTTCCCGGACTTTTCTAGCTGCTTGTATTTCTGCCCCTTTCGTCGCCTTCTTCGGACATGCCTCTCGCGGTGTTCCTGGGCCAGGTCATCTTCAGAAGGTGTGTCACTGGAGGAGGCATCTGTAAGAGGAATGACATTACCGGTGAACTTAGGCATAAACTTTCTTGTCCTTCTGACAGTCCCACATGACCCTGTTTGATTGTCATGAAGAAACTGGCAGAGAGCAGGAGAAGTATACCAGTTGTCAGTGTAGATGATGTGGCCTTTGCCCAGGTAAGGTGCCAACATTTTCCTGACGATGGCACCTGACATGCCCATGGGGTCACCGGCAGCGGCTTTCGGTACATCAATGTCAGTGCCTGTATACACGATCATGTCAAGCACTATTCCAGTTTCACAGTCACACAAAACGAAGAGCTTGATTCCGAGCCTATGCCTTTTCAAGGTGATATACTGCTTGAAAACAAGACGTCCTTTGAAGAGCACGAGCGACTCATCAATCACCAAATTGAGGAAGGGATAAAAGTATTTCCTATACCTCTCCAACAACATGGTGAACACATCCCGAACTTTCCATATCCTGTCAATCCTGTTAGGATTTTCGTTATCTGCAAAGTGCATAAATCTTAGCAGCAACAAAAATCTGTCACGAGTCATGAACTTATTGAAAGTTGGGGTGGCGATGACAGGGTCGTGCTTCCAGTAGTGTTGCAACACATGCTTCTTGCAAAGAGGCATGAGGAACAGCAAGACAAAGAACGTCATGAATTCTTCCACAGTCGTATCCACCCAGCCTCGTATTCTCGCTTTCGGAGAAATGACGTCCAATCTGCCAAACACCCACCTGTAGTAGGCGATTGTTTGGGCAACGATGTAAGTCATTACCTCAAATCGAAAAAAGCGAGGAAGAAGTCGCTTTCGTTTGCGTGCTCGTCACAGGGCCAGTCGTCAGTTGTACCTGATGTCCCAGGATTGAACTGGGGCACGTCAGGTACAAAATTGACCCCGTCAGACCACTCAAACGAAGGCATGCCAGGGATCGGAATGTCGTCTGCGTCTGCTTCTGCGTCTGAAATATCGTTTCCATGGTCGCGATACAACACAGCATCATCGTCACCCTCCTCTTCACTTGACAGACACCCTTCCTCATTCTCGTCACCGACGTCGGACTCACTGCCACTGTCCACTCCCAAATCCCTCCACCCTTGGTCCCGAGCTAGGGCGTCGTCGTCGAAACCCGGGCTGCCAATGCCCTGCGAATCACCAACAAACAGCAGGGCGGCATACTTGGATGGTGTCAGATTTTTCGGGTCACTCTAGCACGTACGGGAGTCTTATGGACAGGGACAGAAGGGCCGGCAGGGGTGGCGACAGGGGCGGCGTCGGCAGGGGCGGCAGTGGTGCATGGTCTTGTGGCCCTGGAGGCAGGCAAGATGATGGTGGTGCCTGTCGCCCCTTTCCCTTTCTCTTTCCCTGTTCCTTGGGCAGGGGCGGCAGGGGCAGTAGGGGCGGCAGGGGCAGTAGGGGCGGCAGGGGCAGCCGGGCCAGGGGCGGCTGGTGGTGGCGGTGGTGGTAGGGTCACTGTGGCAGGCGTACGGGTTCTCTTCCCTACGCCCGTGCCTTTGATTTTGCCTGCCCCCGCAGGTTCTGCAGCCCTAGGGCGGCCTCCTGCGTCGCTGGTACTGGTGGCAGTGGTAGCAGTGGTGGTGGTAGTGGTTGTTGCAGTGGCCTGGGTCGTGGTGGCAGTGTCCCGAAACACCAATGACCTCTGTACCTTTGCCGTGCTTGCACGTGTTTTTCGTGCTTTGGGTGCTGGTGTTTCATCCTCCGAGCTGTAGGGCGTGTCGTACTGGTAGCTAGGGTCTTTAGCAGCCACCCTCTGCCTTCCACGGCGGCTGACACCACCAGAAGGAGGGCTGGTTGTGTCATCAGGGAGCGAGCGTGAGGGACGTTTGGGCTCCATGACTAGTGCTTGGTTACTGGCGCGGTGGTGCTTGCACGAGTGCGGGGCGAGCGTGTGGCGGTGTGGTGTTGAGAGTTGACATGTAGTACTATACCCACACCAATTTTTAGCCGCCTAACTATAAACGCGCGGTTTTGGTACGTGTTCAAAAGCTCTGTCTTAAGAGTCTTCCCGCAGTCCGCCGGGGGAACTCTTAAGAGTCTTCCCGCAGCTCCCGGGTTAAAAGAGAATATATATATATATATATATATATATATATATATATATATATATATATATATATATATATAGTACTGGCAATAGATTCTCCTCGGGGGAAGCGGAGTCTTATAAGGGCAAGCAACACCAAGGTAAACACGAACATCTTTATTCTGGTACCGGTAACGTTTCGACATTAACATATGTCATCATCAGACCTAAAGCAATAAGAAAAAAATGTATATATATATATATATATATATATATATATATATATTGTGACGCACCCAGTGTGTGGCAACGCAACCTGATTGTACTCCTTGGTACTCCACTGTACCGCCACGGTGCGGTACCGTGTACCGCTGTACCGTGCTGGCTGCTTATATTGAGTGTGACAACGTATAACTATGTTCTTTGTATCTCTGCAAAGGTCTCGTCATGTGCTAACCAGTGGTGGGTTTTGTTTTAAGCCATGTCGAGACCTTCCATTTAATATGTAGTATCAATAGAGAAGTTGATAGATAAGACAATAGGAATTCAGAGAGAGAGAGTGAGTTAGACTTCAGAGCGAGAGGGTAGCAATGCGCCACGCTGCCGGGGGGGTGGTTGCCAGACGTATGGACCGGTTGGCAGCCCTGCGCTTATAGCTAGGTGCGACAGGGTTGGTAGTCCATTGCCGCCTGCCTATGCTGCCTGGGCTGCCCATGTTGTCGTGCTGCACATTGCCTGGAGGCTCGCTGTGTGTTCCATGATCAGGTTGCCTAGAACCTTTGAGATTCTAACATCCCTTGCCCTCTCTCCCAATTTCTCACGGTTGCACTCTTTCTCTCTGACGACATTACTCTCATTTCATTCTTCTCTCTATTTAAATGCATAACCTTCCCTTGAGAGCAGTGGAAAGACGACTAGGTGGGTTCGACCTGGAAGTTATGGAGGAAGTGGAGGAGATGAGCAAGGTGTTTAAGGATGAGATCTGTGCAGCATGTGAGGAGGTGTGTGGAGTGAGGAGAAGAGGGAGGGGAGTGAAAGGTACAGCATGGTGGACAGAAGAGGTAAGAATAGCTGTGGAAGAAAAGAAGAAAGCATATAGAGAGTGGTTGGGTAGTAGAGGGAATGAAGATTCCGAGAGACAGAAACGAGCGAGGTACGTGGAGAGTAAGAGGGTGGTGAAGAGAGTAGTGAAGGAAAGTAAGAGAAGAGTAGATGAGGAATTTGGAAGGAATCTGAGTGTAAAATGGAGGGAGAGTAAGAAACTGTTCTGGAAAGAAGTCAAGAAAGTTAGGGAAGGTAGCAAGGGAAACAGTAAGGGTGTGAAAGATAAGAATGGGAGAATGCTAGCCGAGAAGCAAGAGAGAGTTGAAAGATGGAGGGAGTACTTCAGTGAGTTGCTAAATGAAAGGAATGAAGAGCCAGCAAACATAGCTGGATATGGTATGGGAGGGAGAAAAAGAGAAGTAGTGGAGGAGGAGGTGGGGATCAGGAGGTCAGAAGTGTGGGAAGCCATGAAAAGAGTGAAGTTGGGGAAAGCACCAGGAACAGATGGAGTGTGTGGGGAAATGTTGAGGTATGGTGGTGAGATAGTGATAGAATGGGTATGGAAAATGTGCAAACTAGCATGGGAGAAGGGGAGTGCACCCGATGACTGGAAGACTGGCATAATAGTCCCCCTATATAAGGGCAAAGGGGAAAGAGGAGTGTGTGGTAACCACCGAGGAATATGTCTTCTAAGCGTAGTAGGGAAGGTATACAGTAGGGTAGTGATTGAGAGAGTGAGAGTGAGAACGGAGAAATGGATAGGCGACGAGCAGGGAGGTTTTAGGAAGGGAAGAGGATGTGTAGATCAGATTTTTACCCTGAATTGTGTTGTGGAGAAGTATCTGGAGAAGAAACAAAAGGTGTATGTTGCCTTTATGGACTTGGAGAAGGCCTATGACAGAGTGGATAGAGAAGGTTTGTGGAAAGTACTTAGAATATACGGAGTAGAGGGCAAGTTGCTGAAAGCAGTGAAGAGCATGTATGAGGGTGCAAAGGCGGCAGTACGTGTGGAGAGTGAGCAGAGCGAGTTCTTTGACCTGAATGTTGGTTTGAAACAGGGGTGTGTGATGTCCCCGTGGTTGTTTACTGTATATATGGATGGAGTCATGAAAGAAATACTATCAAGAGCAGTGGATGTTGGTGTATCGCTGAAAAGGGAGGGAATTGAGTGGAAGCTACCTATACTGCTGTTTGCGGATGATACAGTTCTGATGAGTGATAATGAATGGGAGTTGCAGGGTCTGGTAAATGAGTTTGGAACAGTGTGCGAAAAACGGAATTTGAAGGTAAATACGGGGAAGAGCAAGGTTATGGTCTTCGAAAGGGGTGAAGTCACAGAGTGTGAGGTGAAGCTGAACGGTCAGGCTATGGAGATCGTCAACTCTTTTAAGTATCTGGGCAGTGTGTTGAGTAAAGATGGGACTATGGATGAAGAGGTGCGGGAGAGGGTACAACAGGGGAAGAGGGTTGTAGGAACGCTAAAAGCAGTAACAAGAAATAGGGTGGTCAGTATGGAAGTGAAGAAGTCCTTGCATGACAGTGTGGTAATCCCGACACTGACTTACGGAAGCGAAGCATGGACGTTGGTTGAGAGACTCAGACCAAGAGTGAGAGCAGTGGAAATGAATTACTTAAGGAGTGCGTGCGGAGTTACATGGAGGGATAGACAGACTAATGAGGAAGTAAGAAGGAGGTGTGGTGTGGAGGTAGATGTGCTGGAAAGTGTGAAAAGGAACAACTTGAGATGGTTCGGCCATATGGAACGTATGGAAAGCGAGAGAATGACTAAGAGGGTGTACGAGAGCGAGGTGGAGGGACAGAGGGGGAGAGGTAGACCGAATATGAGGTGGAAGGATGGAGTGAGGAACTACATGAACGAAGGCGGTGCTGGTTGGGAGGAGGGGCGTCGACTAACTGGGGACAGAGGTGCATGGGGGCGGTTCGTTCGTGGCCACCCCTTCGGGGATCACGGCGTCGGGCAATAGATAGATAGATAGACCTTCCCTTGAGGTCCTAAAGGAGTTTCAGCACTCACCTCTCATATTACTCTTAGGACAAGCATATATTTACATGTATTAGATTTAAGGGGTTAATGTGAACAGCGATCTTCTTGATGAGGATAGTTGGTGAACGTTCTACATGTTCACGAGTTATATGCCCAGCTCATCATCCAATTTGTGACTAGACTAGTGCCATGTGTAAGAGCCCGACCATGCCCAGGAGTTGTCTGTAGAGGGGCGAGGACTTAGCCTTGATTTGCCTACCGAGCCAGGAGCGAGTGCAGTACCAGAGACTACAGCTCGCTCGTAGTGCCGGTATAGTAGAGTAACGTAATTTATCTGTCCTTGTGTTCTCTGCAGTCTTTTCCTGGGTTCTCGCTTTCGGTGCTGGGACTCGTTGTTCCTGTGACTTGGCCTGCTAGCTAGAACACATGGGGATGATGAGTGGGTGATATCTTTATTTTACTATGCATTGCAGCTCTCTTTAAGTTTATGTATGTAACACTTTACAATACACATTACTCACACACAAGACAACACTATTAATACTTTCATGTATCAATTAACTGCACTGTCGTTTTGCTGCTGTGTCCGGAGTTCTGTTGCGTAGGGCGCATACGGACTCAGAGGGGAGACAGAGTGAGAAAAGCGAAGTAGCCTATGCGGTAGTAGGCTACCGGCGCAGTACTGTTGCCTGCAACCTTTTAGTTATTCCAAGTATAGATTCATTCTTATAATAAGTGACTACTGTTTATGTTCCTTCCATGTGTATTATTAGGTATCTACTGGATCATGAACATCTTGTATGCTACATGCTAGTGCATGTTAGTAGGGGACAGTTATTCTAGTGCACGCGCTTTCAAGTAGGCGTGTACATTTGTCATTTAGCATTTCACTGTCATACCTTTAGCCTGCTTCTATTCTACATTATTAGAGGCTTAATATTAACGTAGTTTCTTGAGTATTGCATTTCTTTAGTAATAACGTAACCTATAAATGTCTGAGGGAGTTTAGCCTCATAGCCTACCCCTGTTGTACACTTTCGCCGAGTTAAGGTACCTCGTTACCATAGACGATAACTCTGTAGGGCGTTGGTGCTTTTGTTGTCTGGAGCATATAGTATTTGGGACTGGAATCGAGCGTGTCGTTGTCACATAAGCCGTTTCTGTCCTACGATCAAGAATCCCGAATATGTATTGCCGATCCAGCCGTAACAAAATGGCGACCTTGCACAAGATTCAGTAGTATCCTATCACATGTTTTTTGGAGAACTATTCTATGCTACCTAGTAGAGCTGGCTAGAATTTTCTTGCATATTGGAAGAATTTTTATTGTGTCATTATTGTATTGGTGGACTTGCAGATTGTTTCGTTGGGGGTGTCTAGAGTAGAGTCATTCAAGCATCTTTAACATTTTGTGAGTCGAGACTGCAATTAGTAATAAGCACTTTTTTTTTTTTTATGAACAGCAATTGTATAACCAGCACTATGTCTAATGACTCATCATTTACGGGGGAGGATAACACGGTACAGCCTAGTAACCAGCAAGTACAACAGATGTTTAGGGAGGGGAGTGTTATAAGTGGAGAGAGGGATGCCCGGGCATTTTTGCAGACACCTTTGACCGAACAGCGCCTGCAGGCTATTGATTGTTACGGTCTTCGCTGTTTAGCCACGGTTTTGGGGCGGGACTGTCCTGACAGTTGGCCCAAGAAGAATTTGGTGGCATGTTTGTTGGGTGATGGCGATGGGGCGGTGGGTGGAGTGGGGTCTTGGGGGGTTCCCTCCAAGCCTCCATTCCACTCTACCCCTGAGCTGGGCCCTCAGCCAGCGAGTCTTAGCACGATGCAGCAGGAGGGTTCTCAAGGGCAAGCTGGCTTACCCGTAAACACGTCTCGGTGTGGATCCCCCATTTTGTGCTCTCCCCCCCCAGGCCTGTCTCCTGAGATGTTATTTCAGCTAGAACTGGCTAAGTTTAAGCTGCAGCAGACTCAGATACAACAGGCTAGTATAGAACGGATTAAGCTGCAGGAGACTCAGATACAACAGGCTAGTATAGAACGCATAGAGGTTGCTAGAATCCAAGCCAATCAGGATGCAACCAGGTACCAGGCTGAAATGGATGTCGAGAAGTCTAGAGTAGAGACCACGGGGCGTCATCTAGGTGGTGGGCACCGGGTTACAGACTCACTTTCGCATTTAATTAAGTTAGTACCCGCATTTGATGAGACAGCAGTGACTGAGTTTTTTGCTCGTTTCGAAAAGAAGTGTCGTGAGTATGACTGGCCGGAGGTTAAATGGGCAGCATTAGTTTCATCACGTCTAGTGGGTAAGGGGTTGAAAGCCTACGATTCACTGTCACTGGACGAGAGTGTAGTGTATGGACTGGTGAAGGAGGCTGTGCTCCGGGCCTACGAACTGCAACCCGAAACTTATAGATTGAAGTTCCGTGGCGTGAATAAGAAGAGCGACGTCAGTTTTATGGAGCACGCACGGGACTTAACAGATGCAGGTAATAACTGGTTTCGGTCCGAGCACGCAGAGTCGGCTGAGGAAATTAAGCAACTTTTCTATCTGGAACAGTTTTACAAATGTACTGGAACCGATCTAACGCTGAACATTAAGGAAAAATGTCCCAAGACAGTAGAGGAGGCTGCCAAGATGGCAGACCTCAGATTATCATTGATTCGTGGTTGCGGTGCCACTCAGAGGGCTGAGTCAGGGCAGAAGGGGCGCTATACCCCACCCACCAGAGTTTTCGATAATAACAAATCCTATGACACACATAACCACACTAAATGCATTGCACCTAATAACACCTACAAACACAAGCCTCTCCCGTTTACTAAAGGTCAGGCCCCTTCTTCGCCCGCACAAGGGAAGAAGCCCATTGGGGATGTGAAATGTTACAAATGTCAGAAGCTAGGCCATTATTCACGTGAGTGCCCTAGTAACACTCCCGCTAAGCCGGTGTCATTGGTTCACAGTATCGGTGTGTCTCTGAAGGCTGCAGCAACTGCCCGGGGTAGGTTGTCAGCAGCTGAGGCACACGCGGTAAAGAAGCGTACGGAAGGCTCGACACCTGTCCGGGACACTTTCTGTAGCCATCGGGGGCACGGGTTTGTGAGCTGGGGGAGTGAACTACGGAGGGTTGACTTGCTGAGGGATACGGGGGCTTCGCAAACTTTGTTGAGGAACTTCACAGGGAAACCGATAAATGCGGCCAGAGTTGTTGTGGTGCAGGGTATAAATGCTACGAGGTCATACCCACTTGTGAGGTTGGAGTTGAGAGTGGGAGAGGTGTGCAGGGAGCTGGATGTAGGGATCGTTGAGTGTTTGCCAGTTGAGGGCGTCGACCTTCTTCTCGGCAACGACTTTGCGGTGCCCACTTCCGGGACTCCACCCTTAGTCGTTGCCGAGAGGGCGGCCGACGTGGATGGTGAGAATCGGGAATGGGTTGGGAGGTGCCAACAGGATGAGATGGCCTGTGTGGTAACCCGATCTCGCTCTGCGGCTCCTGCACAGCCTAGCACTCAACCTCGGGGACAGTGGAGGAAGGATCAGGAGAAGGTTGCTAAGGGCAGGAAAAGGGACATTGATTCTGCTGCACTTCTCGGTGATTCGGTACTTGGACCTATAATAAACACGGGAGTTGACTCTGGCCCAGATATGGTGTGTAACAAGGCAGAGTTGGGTAAGACTTCGCGTGAGGCAAGAGCTGTAGCGAGAGCCACTAAGGCAGTAGAGCCTACTAGCCGGGGTAATGTCTTATTACAAAACCATCTTGATGCATTGACGCCCAGGGACATTAGTGAGCAGCAGCTGCAAGACGCTAGCCTAGCTCGTTATAGCAATGGTGCCATAGAGTTGGAGGAAGATGGGGATGCGAAGCCGGGAGATTTCTTTAGGCTCAACAGGATATTGTACCGCAGATTTCTAGACCCCAAATCGAAGTGGGAGGGCGGTGCGAGGGTAGTAGACCAGGTGGTTGTTCCAAATAAGTATAGAGAGTCCTTATTGTGTCTGGCGCATGATGTGCCGGTGGCGGGTCATTTGGGGGTAACAAAAACATTGGCGGCATTGGGCAGGTTTTTCTGGTGGCCTGGGGTCAAGGCTGATGTCTGTGCATGGGTGGCTGGGTGTGCGACCTGCCAGACAACGGGGAAGCCTAACCAGACAATCCCGAAGGCACCTTTGTTTCCCATACCTGTCACCGGGCCTCCGTTCAGCAAAGTTGTAGTAGATTTGGTTGGCCCTTTCCCGTCTACTAGTAGTGGCAATAAATTCCTGTTGACAATCATGGATGTGGCTACGAGATACCCGGACGCATACCCCATGAGAAACGGCTCGGCAAAGGCAGTTGTTAAAAACTTATTATTGTTCTGTTCCCGTTATGGATTTCCACGTGAGGTGCAGTCAGACCAGGGGAGCAATTTTACATCCAAATTGTTCAAGCAAACCCTTCAGTTGCACGGTATATGTTCTGTAGTGTCGTCAGCCTACCATCCCGAGAGTCAGGGAGTCTTGGAGCGGTGGCACTCGACCCTGAAGAGTATGCTACGCTGTTACTGTGCAGAACATGACACTGATTGGGATTTGGGTCTGCCGTATGTTCTGTTCGCTGCACGTGAAGTCCCAGGAGAGAGCCTGGGGTTCAGTCCAAATCAACTAGTCTTTGGCCATAATGTGAGAGGACCTTTAAGTATGGTGAAAGAGATCTGGGAGGGCGAAGAGAAGCCGGGGTCTGTACTTAAATATATCCTTGAGAGCCGGGAGAGACTTATAGGTTGCATGGCAGCGGCAGGTAATAACTTGGTTAATGCACAGGCGGTCATGAAGCACCAGTATGACGCCAAGGTGAAGCTTCGGGAGTTTTCGGTGGGTCAGGAGGTAATGTTGCTTTTACCTTTGCCTGGACACCCCCTTTCTGCCAAGTTTATTGGGCCGTATGTGGTGGCTAAGAAACTGTCCGACCTTGATTATCTCGTTGCAACACCTGACCGTAGAAAAAAACATCAGTTATGTCATGTTAACCTCATGAAAGAGTATGTGAGACGCCCCTCAGAGCCTCTCACTGTCCCTGTGCTGGCCTGCAGCGGCCAGGGTGGAGAAGGAGGTGGGGACAGTCATGCTGCTGAGGAGGATAGCTGGGACTGTGTCATTTCCGCGGAACAGTGGGCGGGGAATACTGAACAAGAGGCTAGGCAAGCTGTAAGTCACCTGCCTGAGCACCAGGGTGCTGCTGTCCTAGGCCTGTTCAGGTCATACCCCTCTGTTTTCGCCGAACACCCAGGTCTCACTACTCAGGTAACGCACGACGTGGACGTCGGTGATAATGTGCCCTTCAAGTCAGTGCCCTACCGTGTGCCCCCGGTAAAGTTGCCAGCTTTACGGGAGGAGTTAAAGTACATGGTTGAGAGAGGGATGATCACTGAAGGTTATGTGAAGTGGACATCACCCGTCACGTTGCAGCCAAAACCTGACGGCAAGGTGCGGTTCTGCATAGATTTTCGTAGGCTAAATGGCTTGACCACTACCAACCCTTACCCTTTGCCTCGAGTTGACGACAGCGTGGACAAGATAGGGAATGCAAAGTACCTTACTAAAATTGATCTTGTAAAAGGCTACTGGCAAGTACCCCTGTCGGACCGAGCTAAGCAAGTTTGTGGTTTTGTGGTAGATGGCAAGACCTACCAATGTAACGTAATGCCTTATGGGCTTAAGAACGCACCTGCCACGTTTCAGAACCTGATGAACGATATTTGTGACGAAATCCCTAACTGCACGGTCTACCTTGATGACGTGATAGTGTATGATGACAATTTTGAAAATCACCTAAGGCACTTAGAGACCCTGTTTGGGAAGTTGCACGATGCTGGGCTGGTGGTGAACCTGAGGAAGTGCGAGTTTGTAAAGGCTACTGTGCAGTATCTTGGCTTCGTGGTCGGGTTAGGCCGGGTGTGCCCCCCCCTGAGCAAGATACAGGCTATCAATATGTTTCCCAGGCCCACCACTAAGCGCCAGGTCATGCGGTTCCTAGGTATGATAGGC
>JBAKBP010020420.1:0-40000 GCA_037953745.1 Lithodes maja | reverse complement strand
CCTTCCCAATAACAATATACCATTATATGGGTAAAGGGGTAGAAAGATCCTTCCCAATAACAATATACCATTTATAAAACCACAGCTAATAAATTACAACAATATAGATATATCCGTTCTCTCGCCCTAATTACCAGTTTATAACTTAATATGCTAAATTCTAAAAAAAAAAATGTTTTATGTAAGTTGAAAATTATTCTAATTAAGATGTGCATCCAAATTTATTTTCTTATTTAGTAAGTTAGTCTAGCGATATTTAGCCAAGACTACCATCAGTTAATGTTAACTAAACTGACTGAACAATGGGATCCAAAAGAAGTTGTTTGTTATAATTGTGTAGCCTATGTACTTTTGTTTAATATGTACAGTCCCGGCCATAAGTCCCTTTCCACCCTTTTGCCCGTCTCTCTGAGAAATATGTAGATCTGTCACCGCCGCCTCGGACTATCGCATTAATGAGGTGTGAAGACCGATACGACTATAGATTAACCTTTACCCTACCTCCTTCCATAATTCTCTCCTTACCTTCCTTCTTCCTTCGTTTCCCTTTTCCCTTTCTCATTATTATTAATATTATTTTGATGAGTGTGTTTGATATCGGTGTAGTATAACACCGTTATGCTAGCTAACTCCGCCCCCTACCTTAACTATTTGCATATTTATATATCAGAGAGAGAGAGAGAGACGTGAAATAATATCGATTATTTTTTATAGCACTCGCATAGAAGAGTACTGTTGTTCGTGGTCAATGTCTCATCACCTAGTATTAAGAAGGTGTTCTTGATCCTGCTATATCAGAAGACTACCTTTAATATTATTCTACATAGACTACACACAGTTGATGTCATTGAAATTGAGGAACAGCGTGGATTAAATACTTTACAATCAAACTACCGTCAATTACCGTGTGATTATGTAAGACCCTTCCTAAGCTAAATACAATGTTCACGGAGCAGTTAGAACGATATACTCTAATATATATTCCAAGTTGGCATAGGACTGCATGTCTATTATGTAAGACCCTTCCTAAGCTAAATACAATGTTCACGGAGCAGTTAGAACGATATACTCTAATATATATTCCAAGTTGGCATAGGACTGCATGTCTATTATGTAAGACCCTTCCTAAGCTAAATACAATGTTCACGGAGCAGTTAGAACGATATACTCTAATATATATTCCAAGTTGGCATAGGACTGCATGTCTATTATGTAAGACCCTTCCTAAGCTAAATACAATGTTCACGGAGCAGTTAGAACGATATACTCTAATATATATTCCAAGTTGGCATAGGACTGCATGTCTATTATGTAAGACCCTTCCTAAGCTAAATACAATGTTCACGGAGCAGTTAGAACGATATACTCTAATATATATTACACGTGGTGATGGGCTGGTCTATCAGAGTGAGAACGGAGCGATCTCTGCCATACCCATAGCTTACTCTGACTGTTCCTTTTACTTATATATTTTCTAGATCTCAAGTGACGGCGTCTCTTGCGTGGATTGACCTCCTAATCTACCAAGATTGGAAGCCAAAGCGTCACATCTTTCCTTTGCCCCTCAACTTTCTCTTCATAATTGCTGAGGGGCACAGGGCCCTGGGTGGGGCTTTGGTTTCCCGGGCGTTTCCGCACCCTCCTCAGCTCCCCGCCATGGAGTGGCTTCGGTCACCCAGGCTTTATTGTGGTCGGCAAGGAGGGTTCTGTGGGGGCGCTCGGTTATGGCCTTGGCCTTGCTCGGGGCCTTGGGGCTGTTCGGCCAGGCAGCTTGGGGAAAAACAACAACAACAACAACAAGTTGGCATAGGACTGCATGTCTATTATGTAAGACCCTTCCTAAGCTAAATACAATGTTGACGGAGCAGTTAGAACGATATACTCTAATATATATTCCAAGTTGGCATAGGACTGCATGTCTATTATGTAAGACCCTTCCTAAGCTAAATACAATGTTCACGGAGCAGTTAGAACGATATACTCTAATATAATTTATATTCCAAGTTGGCATAGGACTGCATGTCTATTATGCAAGACCCTTCCTAAGCTAAATACAATGTTCACGGAGCAGTTACAACGATATACTCTAATATATATTACAAGTTGGCATAGGACTGCATGTCTATTATGTAAGACCCTTCCTAAGCTAAATACAATGTTCACGGAGCAGTTAGAACGATATACTCTAATATATATTACAAGTTGGCATAGGACTGCATGTCTATTATGTAAGACCCTTCCTAAGCTAAATACAATGTTCACGGAGCAGTTAGAACGATATACTCTAATATATATTACAAGTTGGCATAGGACTGCATGTCTATTATGTAAGACCCTTCCTAAGCTAAATACAATGTTCACGGAGCAGTTACAACGATATACTCTAATATATATTACAAGTTGGCATAGGACTGCATGTCTATTATGTAAGACCCTTCCTAAGCTAAATACAATGTTCACGGAGCAGTTACAACGATATACTCTAATATATATTACAAGTTGGCATAGGACTGCATGTCTATTATGTAAGACCCTTCCTAAGCTAAATACAATGTTCACGGAGCAGTTAGAACGATATACTCTAATATATATTCCAAGTTGGCATAGGACTGCATGTCTATTATGTAAGACCCTTCCTAAGCTAAATACAATGTTCACGGAGCAGTTAGAACGATATACTCTAATATATATTCCAAGTTGGCATAGGACTGCATGTCTATTATGTAAGACCCTTCCTAAGCTAAATACAATGTTCACGGAGCAGTTAGAACGATATACTCTAATATATATTACAAGTTGGCATAGGACTGCATGTCTATTATGCAAGACCCTTCCTAAGCTAAATACAATGTTCACGGAGCAGTTAGAACGATATACTCTAATATATATTACAAGTTGGCATAGGACTGCATGTCTATTATGTAAGACCCTTCCTAAGCTAAATACAATGTTCACGGAGCAGTTAGAACGATATACTCTAATATATATTCCAAGTTGGCATAGGACTGCATGTCTATTATGTAAGACCCTTCCTAAGCTAAATACAATGTTCACGGAGCAGTTAGAACGATATACTCTAATATATATTCCAAGTTGGCATAGGACTGCATGTCTATTATGTAAGACCCTTCCTAAGCTAAATACAATGTTCACGGAGCAGTTAGAACGATATACTCTAATATATATTCCAAGTTGGCATAGGACTGCATGTCTATTATGTAAGACCCTTCCTAAGCTAAATACAATGTTCACGGAGCAGTTAGAACGATATACTCTAATATATATTCCAAGTTGGCATAGGACTGCATGTCTATTTATATTTCACAGAGAGAGAGAGTAAACAAATACTGTATATATATATATATATATATATATATATATATATATATATATATATATATATATATATACAGTATAAGCAAACTGTTTACTTGTTACGATACGGACAATAACTCCTCTCCTTGCCTTGACTATTTGCATGTTTATATTTCCAAGATAGAGAGAGATAGAGAGAACATTAAATCTGGAGTTAATAAAACACCGCATTAATTACCTTAAACAGTTTACTTGACGATACAATAGTGACACAACTTACTAATAACTTTTTTGCGTATTGCAAGGGAGATTAAAATTCAGTATTGACACATTTCTTTTTCTAGGGATGGCCTTAAATCTGCATTTAAAATATTAGTATGCAGTTTGATCTAAACTGTGTTTATTTATATTTGGAATGTAACACTTGTATATGCTAGCTTCTCTCCTGATCTGATCATGTTAATATCATATATTAACGACCTTGATGTAGGAATAACTACCAAAATAAGTAAATTTACAGGTTACACTACAATAGGAAGAGTGATAAAATCTGATCATGATATTCAGGCTCTCCAAATATATTAGATACACTACAGGAATGGGCAGTAAATTGGCAGATGAAGTTCGATGTAGATAAAATAAATGCAGTATAGTAAAATTTGGGAAATCGAAAAAAAATGCAGGATATAAATTACATAACGTGAATATAAGAAACTCAGATAATGAAAAATATTTGGGAGTCATCGTCAACTGTGATTTTAAACCTATAAATCAATGCATTAGTGCTTTAAATAAGGCAAATAGAGTTCTCGGATATCTCTAAGTGTGAGTAATAGAACAGCAGACGTAATCTACATCTCTGTTGGTCATTCAGCTCTGGGGAAAGCACTTGCTATATATGACATTATGACACTAATAAACAATGATAATAGTATAAATAAATGAACAAATAAATATGCAAAGAGAGAGAGAGAGAGAGAGAGTGAGTGAGTGAGTGAGTGAGTGAGTGAGTGAGTGAGTTAGAAATAGTTAGAGTGAGTGAGAGAGAGGTCGAACATGTGAAAGTTTACTAATTAATTGCCCTAGCCAATATTCTAGACCAAAATCAAAATATTGATAACATTAAATAGATTCTCAGTAAATCCTGAATAGAGAGAGATTATATTGGTCTTTAATTTATTTATAAATCTAATCCATCATGGGATATATTATATTATTTGGACTTTGCCGACAGACAGACAGACAGACAGACAGACAGACAGACAGACAGACAGACAGAGAAGTAGATAGATAGATAGATAGATAGAGATAGATAGATGGAGAGAGAGAGTCTTCACCTATAGCTCTACCATTCCATTATTTTTTGTTTTGTATAAATCTTCTCATTTCATATTTCTAACTATTTTATGTGGATAGGTTAACCCTTTTCATTAAAGATAAAAATTATCGAGTAAAATAATCTAATGCTAGGAAAAATATAATAGATAGATTGCTAGAAATAGATAGATAGATAAATATAGACAAAAAGATAGATAAATACTGTAGATAGATAGATATGTGAGTGTGTGTGTATGAGAGAGAGAGAGAGAGAGAGAGAGAGAGAGAGAGAGAGAGAGAGAGAGAGAGAGAGAGAGAGAGAGAGAGAGAGAGAGAGAGTAAAATAAAAACACGTCCCCCTAAGCAATTATACATAAATAAACGTATATAATTAGCTCTATGCTATAACTGTCTTAATAGCGTAATGCAAAAGTGCGCGGAATTTCGGTGCGAGTGTCCTAGGTTCGAGTCCTTGGAGAGCCACATGCATTTGTTGATTTCAGTAATTGAGTTTAGAAGTGGAGTTGGTTGGTGTAAAATATAATACAAATTAAAAAGGGTGCAAAGGCGGCAGTACGTGTGGAAGTGAGCAGAGCGAGT
Organism: Lithodes maja; assembly: GCA_037953745.1. Lineage (NCBI taxonomy): Eukaryota > Metazoa > Arthropoda > Malacostraca > Decapoda > Lithodidae > Lithodes > Lithodes maja. The sequence goes on along the minus strand of JBAKBP010020420.1, from coordinate 34,768 downwards.
TCTTTGACCTGAATGTTGGTTTGAAACAGGGGGTGTGTGATGTCCCCGTGGTTGCTTACTGTATGTATGGATGGAGTCATGAAAGAAATACTATCAAGAGCAGTGGATGTTGGTGTATCGCTGAAAAGGGAGGGTATTGAGTGGATCTACCTATACTGCTGTTTGCGGATGATACAGTTCTGATGAATGATAATGAATGGGAGTTGCAGGGTCTGGTAAATGAGTTTGGGAACAGTGTGCGAAAAACGGAATTTGAAGGTAAATGCGGGGAAGAGCAAGGTTATGGTCTTCGAAAGGGGTGAAGTCACAGAGTGTAAGGTGAAGCTGAACGGTCAGGCTATGGAGATCGTCAACTCTTTTAAGTATCTGGGGCAGTGTGTTGAGTAAAGATGGGACTATGCATGAAGAAGTGCGGGAGAGGGGTACAATAGGGGAAGAGGGTTGTAGGAACGCTAAAAGCAGTAACAAGAAATAGGGTGGTCAGTATGGAAGTGAAGAAGTCCTTGCATGACAGTGTGGTAATCCCGACACTGACTTACGGAAGCGAAGCATGGACGTTGGTTGAGAGACTCAGACCAAGAGTGAGAGCAGTGGAAATTAATTAAGGGAAAGTTTCATTGTACAGGTAGGCTGTTAATATATATATATATATATATATATATATAGTATATATATATATATATATATATATATATATATAGTATATACAGTATATATATAATTGTAAGGTGGGTTTGTCTGTTTTTTTTTTTTTTTTTTTTTTTTTTTCTATGTGATTGAGGGAGGCAAAAGGCATAACTGCCTATAGCGAGTGCCTCCCCCATAGTTGAAAGAGTGACAGGGCCAAAATCAAGGGACGTTCGAGCCAAAATGCCTGGACACACGGAGTTTGAAGCAATTTAAGTCATAGGAAGAGGGAAAGACTGATTCTGGGAGAGAGTTCCAGAGCTCAGATGTTGAGTAGAAGAAAGTTTGAGAGTAACGTTTCACTCTTGGGTTGGAGAGTTGCACAGAGTAGGGGTGGGATTGAGTTGCAAGACGGGGTACCACGTGCCCTACGTAAAGGAGGTGGTATGCACTGGGATAGCTCTGAGGAACACTGATTATTATAGTAGCGATAGAATAGCGAGAGAGATGCAACATTGCGGCGGAGAGAGAGAGATTGCAGAGAGTTGGTGAGTGGACGGGAGTTAATGATACGAAAGGCCTTCCTTTCAACTTTGTCTAGAGAGAGCGGTGTGAGAGGAACCTCCCCACACATGTGAACAATACTCAATACAAGGGCGCACTATGCCCCTGTACAGAGCAAGAAGCTGTGCAGGGGAAAAGAACCCCCTAAGGCGGTTGAGCACACCCAGCTTCTGGGAGGCTGCCTTAGCAAGACTGGTAATATGGTCCTTCCAAATGAGAGCAGAAGAAAAAGAGACACCAAGAATATTGAGAGAAGATGAAGGGTTGATTTTTGTATTGTTGAAGAATAAGGGATAGTCCGCTGGGAGATCCTGACGGGTAGATAGATGGAGAAATTGGGTTTTGGAAGCATTAAAGTTAACAAGGTTTTCTCTGCCCCAATTGGAAATAGTATTTAGATCAGAATTTAAGAGTTCTATGGCTTCATTACGTTTGTCGTTGAGGGATTGCTGGCTGGGGCGTTCTGAAAAACTAATGGAGTAGTGTAAGGTTGAGTCGTCTGCGTATGAATGGATGGGAATTAAGGTACAGTTAAGGAGATCATTTATAAAAATTAGAAAGAGAATAGGAGATAGGACAGAGCCCTGAGGAACACCGGAGTTTATAGGGTGAGGAAGTGAACAATGGCCGTCCACAACCGCAGCTATGGAACGGCCGGAAAGGAAATTAGAGACAAAGGCACAGATGGAGGGATAGAAACCGAAGGAGGGTAGTTTAGAAATTAAAGATTTATGCCAGACTCTATCGAAGGCTTTCGATATGTCTAGTGCAATAGAAAAAGTCTCACCGAAGTCCCGAAAGGAGGATGACCAAGAGTTAGTAAGATATGAAAGAAGATCACCAGTAGAGCGACCCTTAAGGAAGCCATACTGGCGATCTGAGAGCAGATTATGAGGAGAGAAATGCTTAAGAAATTTGGAAGCAAGAATAGTTTCAAAAACTTTAGAAAGACAAGAGATAAGAGCAATTGGACGATAGTTGGAGGGTTGAGAGCGGTCACCCTTCTTTGGGACAGGTTGAATGTGAGCAAACTTCCAGCATGAAGGGAAGACGTTAGAGGATAGACAGAGACGAAAGAGTTTGCCTAGGCAGGGAGTCAGCACGGAAGCACAGTTTTTGAGAACAACAGGAGGAACACCGTCCGGACCGTACGCCTTATTAGTGTTAAGCCCAGAGAGGGTAGAAAGTACATCTTTAGAAGAGATTAGGATATTAGGCATAAGTAAGAGAGAGGAGGGCGGAGAGGGAGGAATAGCACCGGAATCATCCAAGGTGGAGTTTCTAGCAAAAGTTTGAGCGAAGAGTTTAGCTTTGTCAGAGGAAGAAGTGATGGTTGTGCCATCAGAGTGGGAAAGAGGAGGGAAAGACGAGGAAGAGAAATTGTTGGAGAGGTTTTTGGCTAGATGCCAGAAAGCTTGGGAAGAGCTAGAGTTGGATAGTTCAGTGCATTTATTATTGATGAAAGAGTGTTTGGCAAGTCGAAGAACAGATTTGGCTTGATTCCGGGCAGAAACATATGAAGAATGAGAGTCTTGAGTTTTAAGGCGTCGGTACCGTTTGAATGCTTCCTCCTTATTGCGGACAGCTGTAGAACAGGCGTGAGTAAACCAAGATTTTTTAGCATTAGTCTGAGAGAAAGAGAATGGAATGTATGCTTCCATGCCGATAGGATTACCTCGGTAATGCGTTCAGCACTCTCCGAGGGTCCTCGGCCATGGAAGCAGAAATCATTCCATGGGAAATCAAAGAAGTACTGCCGAAGAGCCTCCCAGTCGGCAGCGCCAAAGTGCCACAAGCGCCGCCGGCTAGGAGGATCGGGTGGCTGTACTGGAGAGATAGGACAGGTGACAGAGATAAGTTTATGGTCGGAGGAGCCCAAAGGAGAGAAAAGATCGACAGTATAAGAAGAAGGGTTAGAAGTTAGAAACAGGTCAAGAATGTTGGGCCGATCTCCGATGCGATCCGGGATACGGGTGGGTTGCTGAACTAACTGCTCTAGGTCATTTAGGATAGAAAAGACGTAGGCTTGTTCACCAGGTGGATCAGTAGTGTGAGAGGAGAGCCATTGGCGGTGGTGAACGTTGAAATCTCCTAAGATGGAGATTTCTGAGAAAGGAGAAATGGATAGAATGTGTTCCACTGTAGAGTTTAGATAGTCAAAGAATTTAGGAAAGTTGGTAGAGTTAGGGGAAAGAATATTTAGTAAGAGAATGACAGGAAAGTTTGAGCCATAAAGTTGAGAATTCAGAGGAGTCGAAATCGGGAACACGAGAGCAAGTGAGTTTGTTGTGCACATATGCACAACATCCGCCATTGGCTTTGAAACTAGGATAGAGAAAGTAGGAGGATACAGAGAAGGGGTTGCTGGATGTTGCTACATCCCTCTATCCCCAAAACCTTTTGAAGATGAGACTTGACATGGGTACTCAGGTGGCCGCTGGGATGGTTTTTAGTGAATACTAGAAAACCTTCCTTCACACCGGCTCTACTGGAGTTGCTCCGTCACCCATAGATCTGAATTTGATATTACTTTTGAGATCGGGAATCCATATACCTTCTCTCTCTCTCTCTCTCTCTCTCTCTCTCTCTCTCTCTCTTTCTCTCTCTCTCTCTCTCTCTCTCTCTGACAAATAAATTATGGGAATTTTTTACTACCACTTACTTCAAAGCGGTGCAAGTGTGAATACCATTGAAAAACCGACGTTTATTCCATAATGATAAGCCTAAATGGTGGAATAAAAAGATTGCGAAGAAAATTACTCATGAAAGATTTAAAACCTCAGAAAATGATGAAAAATGAATACAATTCATAGATCTACGACGTAAATCCAAAAAGTTAATTAAGGAAAGTAAAAAGTCTCTGGAGTTACATGTTGCAAATCAAAGTAAAACAAACCCGAAAAATATCTATAATTACATCAGAAAGAAGAAAGTAGTCACTTCAACTATTGGACCGTAAGAAGATGAGAACGGAGATTACACCAAAGACGAACAACAGATGATTGTTGTCCTCAATATCTTTTTTGCATCAGTTTTTACAACAGAAGACCTTAGTGATATCCCTACAGCACCGCCAGTTCAGTTAGACAATTATGATGCTCTAAGCAATATCAACATTACAGAGAGAGAAGTACTGAAATGTTTGGAGAAACTTAAGTCAAACAAATCACCTGGACCCGACACAATATCACTTAGAGTTCTAAGATAAGCCAAATGTGAGCTCTCCAAACCACTGACATTGCTTTTAAATAAATCCTTGCAGTTCGGGACTATGCCTGATGAGTAGAAGCTCGCTAACGTAACACCGATATTACAAAACAGTCAGCGAACCTTTGCCTAGTAACTATTGTCCAATTAGCTTAACCTCAGTTGTCTGTAAAATGCAAGAAACACTGTGCAGAGTTACATGGAGGGATAGACAGACTAATGAGGAAGTAAGAAGGAGGTGTGGTGTGGAGGTAGATGTGCTGGAAAGTGTGAAAAGGAACAACTTGAGATGGTTCGGTCATATGGAACGTATGGAAAGCGAGAGAATGACTAAGAGGGTGTACGAGAGCGAGGTGGAGGGACAGAGAGGGAGAGGTAGACCGAATGAGAGGTGGAAGGATGGAGTGAGGAAGTACATGAACGAAGGCGGTGCTGGTTGGGGGGAGGGGCGTCGACTGACTGGGGACAGAGGTGCATGGGGGCGGTTCGTTCGTGGCCACCCCTTCGGGGATCACGGCGTCAGGCAATAGATAGATAGATAGATTATAAAGGTATATAAGATCATTGGGTATATTGATAGTGATTTACCTGCCTAAGGGGGGTCACCTGCTTTTTGTTATCTCCTTTTCTCTCTCTCTCTCTCTGGCTTGTATCCATTCGGTTCCATTCAGCCTACTGTTTTAAGACGTTTATCCCCATCCAGGTGTCGATGTTTTTCCTGGCAAGCGGTAGCGAGTTAGCATATTTTTAAATATGTTTTTGACAGCAGGCTAATTTTTTAGATAGAAAATGTCTCCAGCGAAGCCGGATTTCTTCTTACAATGCTGGCACTTGGAAGGGGATAAATGTCTTAAAACAGTAGGCTGAATGGGGCCGAATGGATACAACCGAGAGAGAGAGAGAGAGAGAGAGAGAGAGAAATGGAGAGAAAAATAACAGGTGACCCCCTTTAACTGGTATAAGATGGGTTTATGACCACCAATATACCTTTAAGTGGGTAGAATAGTGTGGACAATTTAAGGGGGGGTCACTTGCTTTGTTTTCTCTCCTTTTCCCTCTCTCTTTGGCTTGTATCCATTTGGCCCCATTCAGCCAACTGTTTTAAGACGTTTATTCCCATCCAGGTGTCGATTTCTTCCTGGCGAGCGATAGCGAGCCAGCATTGTAAGGAGAAATCCGGCTTCGCCGGAGAAATTTTTCTATCGAAAAATTTACAAATTTAGCTTGCTGTAAAACAAAAATATATATACGGTATGTTGATATTGACGCCTGGATGGGGGTAAACGTCTTAAAACAGTAGGCTGAATGGGGCCGAATGAATACAAGCCAAAGAGAGAGGTAGAGAAATAGGAAAAAGCGAGGTGGGTAGATTATTATGGACACCTTAAATACCCCTTTCATACCCATCTTGTTTGAGAGTGTTACGATATTATGCAGTTTAAGGGGGGATGGTCGTTTGTTATTTGGCCCCCCTTCTCCCTCATGTTTCACCACATTAGTTTTGAGATTTTAAGACATTTACCCCATTAGTTTGGCGAATTTATGATCTTTCACCCCATCCTTTGCCAATATTAAGAGCTTGTATGCAATTTAGGTGTCAACTTTTTCCTGGCGAGCGAAAGCGAGCCTGAAATTTAAGAGCAATCGGCCTTCGGTCGGGGCATTTTTCTATCCAAAAAATTTATAAATTTATCTTGAAAGTGGGTCTAGGCCCTAGGGGGTGTAATGTTAAGCTTGATGGAGGTCTAGGGAACAAACAAAAAACCTTCCCTTCCCTCCTAGTGGTAGATCGTAAGCTAAAGACAATCGTCTAATGGTAACCAGAGTATAAAGGGGTTAAAGAGTTCGTAATAATCTACCGTTATAAAGGTGTACACAAAGGAAAAGCAAGGAACAACAGATATATTGACCCATACGAGGCTACTTGTAAAAGCAGTGGTAGCGAACCCAGTTAAGGGGGGTCACCTTCTTTTTGTCTCTCCTTTTCTCTCTTTCTCTGGCTTGTATCCATTCAGCCTACTGTTTTAAGATGTTTATCCCCATCCAGGTGTCGATTTCTTCCTGGCGAGCGATAGCAAGCCAGCATTGTATGGAGAAATCCGGCTTCACCGGAGACATTTTTCTATTGAAAAATATACAAATTTAGCCTTCTGTCAAAATAATTTTCAAAAATATGCTGGGTTGCTACCGCTCGCCACGAAAAAATCGACACCTGGATGGGGATAAACGTCTTAAAACAGTAGGCTGAATGGGGCCGAATGGATACAACCCAGAGAGAGAGGGAGAAAGAGAGAAGCTTATAAATGGCTGGAGGACCTTCTTAAACTGAATAAAATGGTGGACCAATAACGAGAGTCAAGCTAAAAGGAAGTGACCGGTACTGAAAGGGGTCAATATAGCGTAGCAACTTAAGGGGGGTCACCTGCTTGTTTTCCCCTTTCTCTCATTTTCTCTCTTCCTCTGGCTTATATCCATGCGGCCCCAGTCAGCCAACTGTTTTAAGACGTTTATCCCCATCTAGGTGTCGATTTCTTCCTGGCGAGCGATAGCGAGCCAGCATTGTATGGAGAAATCCGGCTTCGCCGGAGACATTTTTCTATCGAAAATGTACAAATTTAGCTTGCTGTCAAAACAAAAAATTATATGTGCTGGCTCGCTACCACTCGCCAGGAAAATATTGACACCTGGATGGGGTAAACGTCTTAAAACAGTTGGCTGAATGGGGCCAAATTGATACAAGCCAAAGAGGGAGGGAGAGAAAGAGAAAAAAAACGAGGTGGGGCTCCCTTAAGTCACTATCAATATACCCAATGATGTTATATATATTTTTCATACTCTTTTTGTATAGCTTTGATTTTATCAGTGCACACGAGTTTGATCGGGTACAGTCACGCTAATAAGTGATGTCTCGGTACCAATAATTGGTATCAGCAATATCTAAGCTTCATTTCTTCATATCGAGTGAAATATACAAATATGTTTCTACACCTACCCACCCTATTCAACATCTGACAGACATAAATACAGCACAGCGAAATCCAAACGTAATGACAGCTATAGTCTATTATCTGTAAGTAGGAGAGAAATCATGACCTCTAACCTCTGTAACTCAAAAACGACTGGAGTAATCGACCAAATATGTCTACCATTTGGGAAGAGTCAGTCAAGGAATATATGTGGAAAATTACAGCCAATTTGCTCAAGCCCTTTTCGAGTTACAGAGGATAGAGGTCATGATTTCTCGCCTACTTACAGCGAATAGACTATAGTATCGGAGTCTTGATGGTGGTGTTAATAAGTCATGTCCTGGCTGCCATTACGTTTGGCTCGCTCTGTGCTGTATTAATGTCTGTCAGATGTTGGATAGGGTGGTGTAGGAACATGTTTGTATATCTCACTCGAAACGAATAAATCAAGTTTTAGACGTTGCTGATACCAATTATATAATTATTGATTAAAACATATACTTGGTGCCAAGACATCACTTGTTAGCGCGACTGTACAATCGCGCTAATAAGTGATGTCTCGGCACCAAGTATGTTTTTACTAATAATTGGTATAAGCAATATCTAAGCTTCATTTCTTCATATCGAGTGAAATGTACAAACATCTTCCTACACTTACCCACCCTATTCAACATCTGACAGACATTAATACAGCACAGAGCGAGCTGTACGTGTGATCATATTATTGAGGCCACTCTCTCTTAATTCAGGATCTCCAATTTATCCTCGCGATTATTTAAATATGTTCTGAGAATCTACTATTAACCCCTTCTATACCTGCGACGTCTTTTTACTTTATTTTGGACACTATTAGATGATTTGATTCCGTTTAAAATGGGCCTTCATTAATTAACAGGCTTTGAACTTTTTATTTAAGCTTGATGGAGGTCTATGGAAGAAAATAAAACATGATAAACAGATACATAAAGGAACACATATACAGTATACGCTCATTCCCACTTAAGGGAGCCCACCTCGCTTTATTTATCTGTCTCTCCCTCTCTCTTTGGCTTGTATCCATTCGGCCCCATTCAGCCTACTGTTTTAAGACGTGTACCCCCATCCAGGTGTCAATATTTTCCTGGCAAGCGATAGCGAGCCAACATATATATGTTTTTGTTTTGACAGTAAGCTAAATTTGTAAATTTTTTGATAGAAAAATGTCTCCGGCGAAGCCGTATTTCTCCATACAATGCTGGTTCACTATCGCTCGCCAGGAAGAAATCGACACCTGGATGGGGATAAACGTCTTAAAATAGTTGGCTGAATGAGGCCGAAAGGATACAAGCCAGGGAAAAAGAAAAAAGGAGAGAAAGATAAAAACAAAGCCGGTGACCCCCCTTAAGGATTGAAGGAAGTTTGGGAAGGCGTTTTTGTTAGCCTAGGGGACGATCTAAAATACATTGATGGATAATTTGTGTCCTAGAGGTAGAATACAAGCTAAAGAAAGTCGTCTAGTGGTAACCAGAATAAAATGACAATTACTTAATTATGCTGAAGGAGTTAAGGGAGCCTACTTCACTTTTTTTCTCTTTCTCTCTCTCTCTCTTTGTCTTGTATCCATTCGGCCCCATTCAGCCTACTGTTTTAAGACGTTTACCCCATCCAGGTGTCAATATTTTCCTGGCGAGCGGTAGCGAGCCAGCATATATATATTGTTATTCTGACAGCAAGCTAAATTTTTACATTTTTTGATAGACAAATTTCTCCGGCGAAGCCGGATTTCTCAATACAATGCTGGCTCGCTATCGCTCGCCAGGAAGAAATCTACAATTGGATGTGGATAAACGTTTTAAAACATTTGGCTGAATGAGGCGGAATGGATACAAGCCAGGGAAAAAGAGAAAAGGACAGAAAGATAAAAACAAAAAAATTACCCCCCCCCCCTTTAAAGGTGGGGGCGCATGGGTTGAGATAAACATGGAATGATAATCGCCAAGCTGTACATAATTATCTTGCAAAATGCAATGGCACTGAAATAATTATTAACAATGGTATAAAGGATTTTGTGGATGGCCTATACCGGGCCTGTGACGTCACAAGAGTGTAATTCCACCATCCAGTCCAGGATGAGTATACTGGAGTGACGTCACTATGACGTCACAGGCCAGGTATAGACGACCCGCAAAATCCTTAATACCATTGTTAATAATTATTTCAGTGACATTGTATTTTACAGGATAATTATATGCAGGTTGGTGATTATTTTTCCATGTTTACCTCAACCCTTGCGCCCCCACCTTTAAGCAAACAGCTGTGCCTACAATCTCTCAATAAATGGTGGACTATCCTTGACTAGCGAAATAGTTATGGGTTTGGATATCTTTGAAAGGGTAGTGGCTTTTTATTTATTTATTTATTTATTATTTTAGTTTTGTATTTTTTTGTCTATTAATTAATGTATTTATATATATTTTTATTTTCGTCGCTAGACCTCCCTCAAACTTAGAAAAAGACCCCTAGACACCTCAAGACAAATGTGTATATTTTACGGTAGAAAAATGCCGGTTCGTCCTAAATTACAGGCTCCTTATTTCCTGCCAGAAAACAATCGACACCTAAATGGCAAGATAGGTCTAAAATTTACCGAAATAGGGCGAAAGTTCTTAAAATCGTCAAACAAATGGGCCGAACATCTTCAAATCTCAAAGGCAATGGAGCTAAACACGAGGGAGAAAGGGGACCAGAAAATCGACCCATCTCCCCTTAAGGGGAGGTGTGATGGAGTGGTCATGCCGCTGGATTGGTAATCCAATGGACCCGGGTTCAAATCCCGATATGTCAATGGGAAGATATTATTGGGATTGAATTTGTCCTGTACCTAGTATCAGTGCATTACCACAAAGCCCACCGAAATGCCAAAAAAATACCCTCATTGTTCCCTGATTAAATAACACTGTATGAATATTCCCATATTCAAAATATGTTACAGGGGGACAATGCCTAGTGAGTTCACTGCTCAATAGGTGGCGTTCTGAGAGTGAGGGTCTGAGTCTGGAGGATGAGACAGTGAAGCACTTGAACGAAGCAACCAGCCGCTTCAGAGATGGAGCTGCTTCGAGCCATGAATGGATGCTTCACATGTCTCACTCCCCAGACTGGAACAAGACCTCAAGGGCTGCACCGTGTTGAGCTGTGGAATGTACAGGCCCTCAGCCTATGCCCGAGAGGGAGTAGTTGGAATATAGAAAAAGAAAAAAAATTAGCTTGCCTTTACATATGTGTGTGTGGTTGCGCAAAGTAAATATATATATATATATAAATGTGTAATGATAAATGGGTATAAATACAGTATATGCCACCTGTGTGTATGTGTGGTAAGGTCCATATGTATATAAACACATATTTCTCTCTCTCTCTCTCTCTCTCTCTCACACACCAAGGATATATGACAAATTAACTCTCCACATGAAACCAAGCATTACCAAACTTTCCGGACAAACACACACATACACACTTAACTTACACACACACACACATACACGCACATACATATTGATAGATAGATAGATAGATAGACAGTTTATTGACCACAGCCTACATTTTTACATTAGTGTATAATACAAACACTTTACATAGTTCAAATATCAAACATTTAGAATGTTGAATTACAACTGTAGTCAACATAAGATTAATATCGTTATTTATCTATAACATCAAATCATTAAGGTAAATATTTTCATATTATTAATACACATCACACACACACACACAGAGACACATACACACACACACACACATACAACAAACACATACACACACAACACAAGTACACAACACACACCCAGACACACACACAGACACACAACAACAGAAAAAACACACACACCACCAATGTTTCCCACTAAAACTTGGATCACACGAACGATTTTCCGTCAATTCTCTACCAGCAATATTTTCCATAAAATTTTAGTATTTATATTATAATCAATATTGATATCGATCTTCCTTGAAATTGTATGTAAACAGCCTTCATTATTACAATATATGTGATATAGGCCCAGTATCTTGTGGTATTGATATGAATATCCAAAGTTCAGGACTTCGATGTTTCCATAGTATTTGTCCTATTATAAAAGAATAAATATTGATATCGATCTTCCTCTTTAAGATTGATATGTAACACGACCATATCAGTACAACATATGTGATATAGACCCCAGTATCTTGTGGTATTGATATGAATATCCAAAGTTCAGGACTTCGAGTTTTCCATAATAATTGTGCATTTATAATATAATCAATATTGATATCGATCTTCCTCCTTAAAATTTGGTACATGTTCATGCTCTAAGTGTATAAAGTGATATTAGATGTAGATTGGTACATGTTCATGCTCTAAGTGTATAAAGTGATATTAGATGTAGATTGGTACATGTTCATGCTCTAAGTGTATAAAGTGATATTAGATGTAGATTGGTACATGTTCATGCTCTAAGTGTATAAAGTGATATTAGATGTAGATTGGTACATGTTCATGCTCTAAGTGTATAAAGTGATATTAGATGTAGATTGGTTAGATGTTCATGCTCTAAGTGTATAAAGTGATATTAGATGTAGATTGGTACATGTTCATGCTCTAAGTGTATAAAGTGATATTAGATGTAGATTGGTACATGTTCATGCTCTAAGTGTATAAAGTGATATTAGATGTAGATTGGTACATGTTCATGCTCTAAGTGTATAAAGTGATATTAGATGTAGATTGGTACATGTTCATGCTCTAAGTGTATAAGTGATATTAGATGTAGATTGGTACATGTTCATGCTCTAAGTGTATAAAGTGATATTAGATGTAGATTGGTACATGTTCATGCTCTAAGTGTATAAAGTGATATTAGATGTAGATTGGTACATGTTCATGCTCTAAGTGTATAAAGTGATATTAGATGTAGATTGGTACATGTTCATGCTCTAAGTGTATAAAGTGATATTAGATGTAGATTGGTACATGTTCATGCTCTAAGTGTATAAAGTGATATATTAGATGTAGATTGGTACATGTTCATGCTCTAAGTGTATAAAGTGATATTAGATGTAGATTGGTACATGTTCATGCTCTAAGTGTATAAAGTGATATTAGATGTAGATTGGGTACATGTTCATGCTCTAAGTGTATAAAGTGATATTAGATGTAGATTGGTACATGTTCATGCTCTAAGTGTATAAAGTGATATTAGATGTAGATTGGTACATGTTCATGCTCTAAGTGTATAAAGTGATATTAGATGTAGATTGGTACATGTTCATGCTCTAAGTGTATAAAGTGATATTAGATGTAGATTGGTACATGTTCATGCTCTAAGTGTATAAAGTGATATTAGATGTAGATTGGTACATGTTCATGCTCTAAGTGTATAAAGTGATATTAGATGTAGATTGGTACATGTTCATGCTCTAAGTGTATAAAGTGATATTAGATGTAGATTGGTACATGTTCATGCTCTAAGTGTATAAAGTGATATATTAGATGTAGATTGGTACATGTTCATGCTCTAAGTGTATAAAGTGATATTAGATGTAGATTGGTACATGTTCATGCTCTAAGTGTATAAAGTGATATATTAGATGTAGATTGGTACATGTTCATGCTCTAAGTGGTATAAGTGATATTATATGTAGATTGGTACATGTTCATGCTCTAAGTGTATAAAGTGATATTAGATGTAGATTGGTACATGTTCATGCTCTAAGTGTATAAAGTGATATTAGATGTAGATTGGTACATGTTCATGCTCTAAGTGTATAAAGTGATATTAGATGTAGATGGTACATGTTCATGCTCTAAGTGTATAAAGTGATATTAGATGTAGATTGGTACATGTTCATGCTCTAAGTGTATACAGTGATATTAGATGTAGATTGGTACATGTTCATGCTCTAAGTGTATAAAGTGATATTAGATGTAGATTGGTACATGTTCATGCTCTAAGTGTATAAAGTGATATTAGATGTAGATTGGTACATGTTCATGCTCTAAGTGTATAAAGTGATATTAGATGTAGATTGGTACATGTTCATGCTCTAAGTATATAAAGTGATATTAGATGTAGATTGGTACATGTTCATGCTCTAAGTGTATAAAGTGATATTAGATGTAGATTGGTACATGTTCATGCTCTAAGTGTATAAAGTGATATTAGATGTAGATTGGTACATGTTCATGCTCTAAGTGTATAAAGTGATATTAGATGTAGATTGGTACATGTTCATGCTCTAAGTGTATAAAGTGATATTAGATGTAGATTGGTACATGTTCATGCTCTAAGTGTATAAAGTGATATTAGATGTAGATTGGTACATGTTCATGCTCTAAGTGTATAAAGTGATATTAGATGTAGATTGGTACATGTTCATGCTCTAAGTGTATAAAGTAATATTAGATGTAGATTGGTACATGTTCATGCTCTAAGTGTATAAAGTGATATTAGATGTAGATTGGTACATGTTCATGCTCTAAGTGTATAAAGTGATATTAGATGTAGATTGGTACATGTTCATAGCTCTAAGTGTATAAAGTGATATTAGATGTAGATTGTACATGTTCATGCTCTAAGTGTATAAAGTGATATTAGATGTAGATTGGTACATGTTCATGCTCTAAGTGTATAAAGTGATATTAGATGTAGATTGGTACATGTTCATGCTCTAAGTGTATAAAGTGATATTAGATGTAGATTGGTACATGTTCATGCTCTAAGTGTTATACAGTGATATTAGATGTAGATTGGTACATGTTCATGCTCTAAGTGTATAAGTGATATTAGATGTAGATTGGTACATCCAGTGTCAGTCAGTCAGTGATAGAGAAGGTTGTGTTAATCTGAGCTCCTGCCGGACCACTTACCAGTGACCTTTAGTGACCATTACACCTACCTGTGTTTGGGGGGCAGTGCACTCGTGTTATATAAAAGTGTTATAGCTCAGTTTTTAGCTGTTAGTTTACTTGTTTTTGTTTTTCTGTACTTAGTTTTCTTGCTCCTCGCTAAGCTTATTGGGATCATGGCAGGTATGGAGTGCGAGTCTCTAACTGATCTGCATCATCTTATTCTCCAGGTAAGAGATGAGATGGTTGTGGTGAAAGGAAGAGGTCTTGGCTCTAAGGGAGGTTAATGTTAAAATTCAGAGGGAAGTGGATTTGATTAAAGACGAAAATCTAGCTTTCAAGCTTAGCCAAGAGGAAGTAAAGTCAAGTAAGGGAAAAGGGAGGAAGTTGATGAAAAATTGTATTCATGGCAGGTTGTTAAAAATACGGGTGGGAAAGTCACACTCAAGAAGCAGGATAGTAGAATAGGTATGAGTGTGACAAATACATTCTCTCCTTTGCGAGACGAATGTGAGGAAAAGATAGTCAGGATAAGGGAGGGAAAACCGAAGTGCCTGCCGCCGACTCAGCTCCAACCTCTGACGCTGTGCTACCTACCACCACCACTACCCCCACCACCACCACCACCACCAAGGGAGCTTCTGCCACCACCAGGGGTTCTCCAACTGCAGCTGCTGGATCTCCCGATGGAAAGGTAAGTCTGTGTCCCGAGAAGGTAAGTCTGTGTCGATTGTGGGCGACTCCATGGTAAGACATTTAGTTAGGGCTACCCGCACTAAAACTTAGGAAGGTTGTGTGTCTGCCTGGCCATGGAGTTGGGAGGGTTTTAGAGAAGATGGACCACATCTGGAAGATAGTGGAGATAACCCCATTATCTGTCTCAGTGCCGGGAGTAACGATGTTGGTAAGGGTAGAAGTGAGGAACTGCTGCAGCAGTATCGGGATGTGTTAGATAAAGTTAGGATGAAGGGAGGGATCCCTGTAGTACATTGTATCCTACCCAGAAGAGGAGTTCCCAAGGAATGGACATCCAGGGCGATTGGTGTCAATTGCCGTTTGGAGAAATATTGCAAAGAAAAAGCAATACCATTCATTGATAACTGGGATAGTTTCTATGGGAGAGATGGATGTACGCAAGGGATGGGGTTCATCTTTCACGGTTAGGGTTTCTACATTAGCTAGTTCTTTAGATAGGGTGGTTGTGGGGTTTTGAACAGAAAATATTGAGAGTGTAAATGAGAGGTTTAATGGAACAATTTTAGCGTCAGCGAAAGCGATAAGGATATTCAGTCTCATGCTAAAAATGATGACTATAATGCAAATGATAGTAGTGATGGTGCAACGGAAGATGGAAATGTCGTTAGAAATAAAGGTAAATTAGGTATAAAGAAAGAAGTAAATTGAGAGTATATTACACAAACTGTAGGAGTCTATGTAACAAAATGAACGAACTTAGAGCCCTTGTTAGCAAAGAAAATATAGACATAATAGCGCTAACTGAAACGTGGATTAATACAGAAACCAGGCATTTTTTAGCAGAATTTGATATACCAGGATATAGTTTGTTTAAATATGACCGAACAAGTAAGAGGGGTGGCGGTATAGCAGTGTTTGTCAGGAGTACATTAAAAAGCTGTATTAAATCAGGTATTAGACTAAATAACGATAATGAAAGTGTTTGGGTAGAGGTTAACGAAGGTAGTGAGACCATAGTTATTGGAGTTATGTATAGACCGCCAAATATGAGTAGAAATGACGGAACGTCATTATGGGAGGAAATTAAAATGGCATCAAGGTTTAGCAATGTGTGCATTATGGGGGATTTTAATTTTCCGAATATAGATTGGCAGCATCAAATAGGAGACTCTGATTCTGAGGAGTTTATAGAGGTAGTACAAGATAGTTTTTTATTCCAATTCATAGATACGCCGACTAGAGGTAATAATATTCTCGATTTAGTTTTCAGTAACAATGAACATATGGTAAATAATGTAGAGATAGGGGACCACCTAGGAAATAGTGACCACAATTCTGTGTATTTTAATATACAATTGGAAAGGTAATACCAGAGAGAATACAACATTAATACCTGACTTTAGAAAAGCCAATTATGGTGGGTTAAGAAGAGCCCTATAGCCGACCCTATGGTCAAAAAATTAAGTCGATCCAGGTGTCCCAAATGAGTGTACCCCTTCTCAGGCACCTGTCATCTTAAGTCCGGAAGAGACGTCAACCTTGGTAGATACATACGATAATTTTATCAAGTCAGTATTCAATGCACAAATAAATACATCCCAAAAGAAAATTTAGATCAACACAGAACCAACCCAAATGGATGAATAAATAGACTATTAGATCTTCTAGGACAAAAGAGAGGAATATATAGAAAAATTAGGAAAGGCGAAAATTCACCTACTTGCTTACTATCAGAATCTATCAAGACAGGTAAAAAAGGATATTAGGAAAGAAAAAAGAATTATGAAATCAAGGTTGCAATGACTCAAAAAATAATCCTAAAGCTTTTACCAACTATATAAATCCAAGGTTAGAGATGAAATTGGTCCCCTTAAAACTTCGATAGGAGAAATGACAGAAAATGATTTAGAAATGTGCAGTACATTAAATTGTCAATTTCTTTCAGTTTTCACTAATGAAAATTTGGCACAGTTTCCAGAAGTCCGTAAGGTATATAGCGATAGTATAGAAAATAGGTTAAGTACGGTTACTATAAGTAGAAATTATGTGCTTAAGGAAATTGACAGACTGAAACCTCATAAATCGCCTGTCCTGATGAGGTATATGCTAGAGTATTAAAAGAATGTAGGGATGAGTTAAGTTATCCATTAACATTTTTATTTAACAAGTCATTGGAGACAGGTATAGTTCCAGAAGCTTGGAAGCTTGCAAACGTAGTTCCGATCTTCAAAAAAGGTGACAAATCAATAGCATCTAATTACCGTCCATTAGTCTTACATCAATCATAGGGAAAGCTACTAGAGTCAATTATTGCTAGTAAAATTAGAAACCACTTAGATACATTTAATTTAATAAATTCTTCTCAGCATGGATTCACTCAGGGACGTTCTTGCCTTACTAATTTGCTTAGTTTTTTCTCAGAGGTATATGAAGCAGTAGATAATGACAAGTCATATGATATAATATATTTAGATTTCAGTAAAGGCTTTCGACAGAGTCCCCATGAGAGATTGATGAGAAAGGTTGAGGCGCATGGAATAGGTGGGTCGGCGTTGTTGGGATGGATTAGGTCATGGCTAATTGGTAGGAAGCAGAGAGTCAGCATAAATGGTACAAAGTCAGAATCGGGGAGCAGTCAAAAGTGGTGTCCCCCAGGGATCTGTATTAGGTCCTCTGTTGTTTGTTATATACATAAATGACCTTGATTTAGGTATAACTAGTAGGATAAGTAAATTTGCAGACGATACCAAAATGGGGAGAACAATTGATTCAGATAGAGATATAGAGTGCCTCCAAAGGGATCTAGATACCTTACACTGAATGGTCAGTAAATTGGCAGATGAAGATTAACATTGACAAATGCAAGGTATTAAAGATAGGGAAGATGCATACAAATGTTAAATATAAACTAGCTAATGTGGAATTAGAAAACTCGAATTGTGAGGAAAGATCTAGGTGTGTTTGTTAGCAATGATTTGAAGCCTAGACAACAGTGTATAAGCGTTCGAAACAAGGCAAACAGGATTCTCGGGTTCATCTCAAGGAGTGTGAGTAACAGAAACTGCTGATGTTATCTTAAAAACTTTACTTGTCATTAGTGAGACCCCATATGGATTATGCTGTTCAATTTTGGTGTCCTTATTACAGAATGGACATAGATTCATTGGAGAGAGTACAACGTAGAATGACAAAAATGATCCATAATATTAGAAATCTTCCGTATAAGAAAGGTTGAAGAAATTAGGCTTACATTCGTTGGAGAGACGCAGAGTTAGAGGGGATATGATAGAGGTGTTCAAGTGGGTTAGTGGGATTAACAAAGGGGACATGACAAATATACTAAAGCTCAGTGATAGCGAAAGAACTCGTACCAATGGTTTCAAATTAGATAAAATTTCGTTTCAGAAAAGATATAGGCAAATATTGGTTTGGTAACAGAGTTGTAGATGGGTGGAATGGACTACCAGGTGATATAGTGGGATTAAAAACGATAGGGAGCTTTAAGATAAAATTGGATAAGCATATGGACGAGAAGGGTTGGGTGTGAAGGGGGATCAGCAGGGTTGGGCCAATCAGCGCTCTGCAGACCCCGTAATCCTGCGTTAATCTCTAACCGTTTTGGTAAGATGATCCTCAGGGTATTAGAGTGTTGAGCCTATAATTGGGCTTTGTAATTGGGGTTGTGTGGACAGGGATCTGCCTTGCTTAGGCCAATCGGCCTTCTGCAGACTCCCATTTCTTATGTTCTTATGTTCTTATGTACATGTTCATGCTCTAAGTGTATAAAGTGATATTAGATGTAGATTGGTACATGTTCATGCTCTAAGTGTATAAAGTGATATATTAGATGTAGATGGTACATGTTCATGCTCTAAGTGTATAAAGTGATATTAGATGTAGATTTGGTACATGTTCATGCTCTAAGTGTATAAAGTTTATATTAGATGTAGATTGGTACATGTTCATGCTCTAAGTGTATAAAGTGATATTAGATGTAGATTGGTACATGTTCATGCTCTAAGTGTATAAAGTGATATTAGATGTAGATTGGTACATGTTCATGCTCTAAGTGTATAAAGTGATATTAGATGTAGATTGGTACATGTTCATGCTCTAAGTGTATAAAGTGATATTAGATGTAGATTGGTACATGTTCATGCTCTAAGTGTATAAAGTGATATTAGATGTAGATTGGTACATGTTCATGCTCTAAGTGTATAAAGTGATATTAGATGTAGATTGGTACATGTACATGCTCTAAGTGTATAAAGTGATATTAGATGTAGATTGGTTACATGTTCATGCTCTAAGTGTATAAAGTGATATTAGATGTAGATTGGTACATGTTCATGCTCTAAGTGTATAAAGTGATATTAGATGTAGATTGGTACATGTTCATGCTCTAAGTGTATAAAGTGATATATTAGATGTAGATTGGTACATGTTCATGCTCTAAGTGTATAAAGTGATATTAGATGTAGATGAACATAAGAACATAAGAAAATGGGAGTCTGCAGAAAGCCGATTGGCCTAAGCAAGGCAGATCCCTGTCCCACACAACCCAATTACAAAGCCCAATTATAGGCTCAACACTCTAATACCCTGAGGATCATCTTACCAAAACGGTTAGAGATTAACGCAGGATTACGGGGGTCTGCAGAGCGCTGATTGGCCCAACCCTGCTGATCCCCCTTCACACCCAACCCTTCTCGTCCATATGCTTATCCAATTTTATCTTAAAGCTCCCTATCGTTTTTAATCCCACTATAGCAACTTGGTAGTCCATTCCACCCATCTACAAACTCTGTTACCAAAACCAATATTTGCCTATATCTTTTCTGAAACGAAATTTATCTAATTTGAAACCATTGGTACGAGTTCTTTCGCTATCACTGAGCTTTAGTACATTTGTCATGTCCCCTTTGTTAATCCCACTAACCCACTTGTAACACCTCTATCATATCCCCTCTAACTCTGCGTCTCTCTAACGAATGTAAGCCTAATTTCTTCAACCTTTCTTTATACGGAAGATTTCTAATATATGGATCATTTTTGTCATTCTACGTTGTACTCTCTCCAATGAATCTATGTCCATTCTGTAATAGGGACACCCAAAATTGAACAGCATAATCCATATGGGGTCTCACTAATGACAAGTAAAGTTTTAAGATAACATCAGCAGTTTCTGTTACTCACACTCCTTGAGATGAACCCGAGAATCTTGTTTGCACTTGTTTCGAACGCTTATACACTGTTGTCTAGGCTTCAAATCATTGCTAACAAACACACCTAGATCTTTCTCACAATTCGAGTTTTCTAATTCCACATTAGCTAGTTTATATTTAACATTTGTATGCATCTTCCCTATCTTTAATACCTTGCATTTGTCAATGTTAAACTTCATCTGCCAATTTACTGACCATTCGTGTAAGTATCTAGATCCCTTTGGAGGCACTCTATATCTCTATCTGAATCAATTGTTCTCCCCATTTTGGTATCGTCTGCAAATTTACTTATCCTACTAGTTATACCTAAATCAAGGTCATTTATGTATATAACAAACAACAGGGGACCTAATACAGATCCCTGGGGGACAACCACTTTTGACTGCTCCCCATTCTGACTTCGTACCATTTATGCTGACTCTCTGCTTCCTACCAATTAGCCATGACCTAATCCATCCCAACAACGCCCCCACCTATTCCATGCGCCTCAACCTTTCTCATCAATCTCTCATGGGGGACTCTGTCGAAAGCCTTTACTGAAATCTAAATATATTATATCATATGACTTGTCATTATCTACTGCTTCATATACCTCTGAGAAAAAACTAAGCAAATTAGTAAGACAAGAACGTCCCTGAGTGAATCCATGCTGAGAAGAATTTATTAAATTAAATGTATCTAAGTGGTTCTAATTTTACTAGCAATAATTGACTCTAGTAGCTTTCCTATGATTGATGTAAGACTAATGGGACGGTAATTGGATGCTATTGAATTTGTCACCTTTTTTGAAGATCGGAACTACGTTTGCAAGCTTCCAAGCTTCTGGAACTATACCTGTCTCAATGACTTGTTAAATAAAAATTTTAATGGGTAACTTAACTCATCCCTACATTCTTTTAATACTCTAGCATATACCTCATCAGGACCAGGCGAATTATGAGGTTCAGTCTGTCAATTTCCTTAAGCACATCATTTCTACTTATAAGTAACCGTACTTAACCTATTTTCTATACTATCGCTATATACCTTACGGACTTCTGGAAACTGTGCCAAATTTTCATTAGTGAAAACGGAAAGAAATTGACTATTTAATGTACTGGCACATTTCTAAATCATTTTCTGTCATTTCTCCTGTCGAAGTTTTAAGGGGACCTCTCTAACCTTGGATTTATATAGTTGGTAAAAAGCTTTAGGATTATTTTTTGAGTCATTGGCAACCTTAATTTCATAATTTCTTTTGTCTTTCCTAATATCCTTTTTTACCTGTCTTGATAGATTCTGATAGTAAGCAAGTAGGTGAATTTCGCCTTTTCTAATTTTTCTATATATTCCTCTCTTTTGTCCTAGAAGATCTAATAGTCTATTATTCATCCATTTGGGTTGGTTCTGTGTTGATCTAAATTTTCTTTTGGGGATGTATTTGTTTTGTGCATTGAATAATGACTTGATAAAATTATCGTATGTATCTACCAAGGTTGACGTCTCTTCCTGACTTAAGATGACAGGTGCCTGAGAAGGGGTACACTCATTTGGACACCTGGATCGACTTAATTTTTTGACCATAGGGTCCGCTAATAGGGCTCTTCTTAACCCACCATAATTGGCTTTTCTAAAGTCAGGTATTAATGTTGTATTCTCTCTGGTATTACCTTTCCATTGTATATTAAAATACACAGAATTGTGGTCACTATTTCCTAGGTGGTCCCCTATCTCTACATTATTTACCATATGTTCATTGTTACTGAAAACTAAATCGAGAATATTATTACCTCTAGTCGGCGTATCTATGAATTGAAATAAAAAACTATCTTGTACTACCTCTATAAACTCCTCAGAATCAGAGTCTCCTATTTGATGCTGCCAATCTATATTCGGAAAATTAAAATCCCCCATAATGCACACATTGCTAAACCTTGATGCCATTTTAATTTCCTCCCATAATGACGTTCCGTCATTTCTACTCATATTTGGCGGTCTATACATAACTCCAATAACTATGGTCTCACTACCTTCGTTAACCTCTACCCAAACACTTTCATTATCGTTATTTAGTCTAATACCTGATTTAATACAGCTTTTTAATGTACTCCTGACAAACACTGCTATACCGCCACCCCTCTTACTTGTTCGGTCATATTTAAACAAACTATATCCTGGTATATCAAATTCTGCTAAAAAATGCCTGGTTTCTGTATTAATCCACGTTTCAGTTAGCACTATTATGTCTATATTTTCTTTGCTAACAAGGGCTCTAAGTTCGTTCATTTTGTTACATAGACTCCTACAGTTTGTGTAATATACTCTCAATTTACTTCTTTTCTTTATACCTAATTTACCTTTGTTTTTAGCGACATTTCCATCTTCCGTTGCACCATCACTACTATCATTTGCATTATAGTCATCATTTTTAGCATGAGACTGAATATCCTTATCGCTTTCGCCTGACGCTAAAATTGTTCCATTTAACCTCTCATTTACACTCTCAATATTTCTGTTCAAAACCCCACAACCACCCTATCTAAAGAACTAGCTAATGTAGAAACCCCTAACCGTGAAAGATGAACCCCATCCCTTGCGTACATCCCATCTCTCCCATAGAAACTATCCCAGTTATCAATGAATGGTATTGCTTTTTCTTTGCAATATTTCTCCAAACGGCAATTGACACCAATCGCCCTGGATGTCCATTCCTTGGGAACTCCTCTTCTGGGTAGGATACAATGTACTACAGGGATCCCTCCCTTCATCCTAACTTTATCTAACACATCCCGATACTGCTGCAGCAGTTCCTCACTTCTACCCTTACCAACATCGTTACTCCCGGCACTGAGACAGATAATGGGGTTATCTCCACTATCTTCCAAGATGTGGTCCATCTTCTCTAAAACCCTCCCAACTCCATGGCCAGGCAGACACACAACCTTCCTAAGTTTAGTGCGGGTAGCCCTAACTAAATGTCTTACCATGGAGTCGCCCACAATCGACACAGACTTACCTTCTCGGGACACAGACTTACCTTTCCCTCGGGAGGATCCAGCAGCTGCAGTTGGAGAACCCCCGGTGGTGGCAGAAGCTCCCTTGGTGGTGGTGGTGGTGGGGGTAGTGGTGGTGGTAGGTGTTACGACCGGGCACTCGGGTACACTAGGGCTCTTACACAGGACTCGAGTATGGCTCGCTGCCACAACGGAAACACACGATCCCAACCCCAGAGTACTGCCAGCCGAACAAAAAACGCCACTACCCTCCAGAGTTCTATCTGCTATAACGGGGTATACAAGAACTCGGTACTAGCGTTTCACACAACAGACTAATAACAAGACGGGAGTTATCTAGTCTGGTCAACAATCAAACAAAGAAGAAAGTACTACAACACTAAAGAATAGTGTTGGCCGAAGCCGAAGTAATCCACCCTTGAACTAAGAACTTAAGAAGTCCTCCACCCTCTACTTCGGATCGGCACTATTACGTTACGTTAAACAATAGTCCTCGAGCATCAAGCAAGGAATCTTCTGATAAGTTAGATGCTTCTCGAATACTCATAAGAAGTAAGTATCGGATTTTGAACAGCAATTTAATGAATAACTCACTGGTAATTAAAGGCTTTAAATTGACATAAGAAGAATTATAAGACTAAGCAATAGGATATGGCAAACATTAAGAAGAAGTACTCCGACAATGCACTGGCAATAGCCTACTAAGATTGTGCTCGTGGGCCACTAATCTCTGAAGTAGCTAAGCGTGCCACACATGAAATCAATAATGCTTAAACAATAATATACATAAGGAGAAGCTTCAATACTATGCTGTATCTGCTGGTCGAGCAAAGTCTAGCTGGGATATCTAAGGTTAAGAGACAATGGCTGAGCAAGCGGCTCGTAGCCTAGCGAGGTCCTTAAGACTGTGCGGCCAAATTACGGTAATTGACGGGATGCTCTCTTGAGAGATCCAGATCACTAGTATCTGGTTCTCTCCTGGCGATCCTCTCAAAGTCAAGCAAATGAGATAACACAGTGTTGGGTGGCATAGGCAAAAGCCCTCACTCGCAACACAGTGCTAAACTCCCACGGTACACAGTCAGAAAGACCACCTAGGCGTTCCACGTCTCCGTTGCAATTGTACTGGTTCAACCGCAACCTAGTACTCATAGGAAATCACAACTCAGAAACCCTATCCCAGTCTAGCATTGCCTAAACCAGCAGAAAACAGGAACATGAATAATCGCACACAGGGAAATGCATATACGAGTGCAACAAACATCAATCAATCCTATTCTAGTTAACCCTTCCAAAAATAGGCTATCTAACAGGCACTTATCTCGTGAGAACTCAAGCGATAATACTTTGGCTGACTAAATCTGCACCAAAGGGGTCATGGAGGTTAAACAGGGACGAGAAGAGAAGAAGATAGGCTGTTCAGAGAGTAGAGAAAGTTCACATCAGTCGGAAGAATATGGATAGTTGCAAGGGATATGAGAGGTCGCTTTGCCTGATGAGTTCTGAAGAAATGGTGGCAAGAACCTCTCTTTTTATACTCGGCCCTCTAGCGGCATATCTCAAACTACTTAAGGACCGCCCACTGGCAATCATGACGTCATATTCTCTCTCAATCTGGGATCGACAAAGAACTTCCCACGCGCTGAAAGGGAGGAAGGGAGGAGGGAGGAGGGAATTAGGCCTATCTGCCCGCGTGGCGCACTCACTGGTCCCCGTTACGTAATATCTCTCTCTCTCTCCTCTCATCATTACATATAAGTCCCACACACAATACTTATAACTAATGATATAAAATAGAACTCGTTGACTCAGATGAAAACAAAATACATATTTATAATACTTATAGTACAACGGCTCACATAAACTAAGTTAGGAAACTCTACACAGACTACAGCCAAAGTTCCTGCCCTGACGATCCTAGCGAGAGTGGGGCCTGACTGGGCGTTCTGTACAGCATGCTCATACTCGACATGCGTCACACCTCCCCCAAGATTTTACTTGCTCAACCCTGAGCTAAAATCTGATATACAGAACCCCATCAAACCCCTCACACCCAGCGACCGCATGGCACTAAAACAACGCTGAGTTTATCCCTAAAACACATCTTATATAAAAAAAAATTCACATTTCATAACTCCTCCCAACAATAGTAAAAGACATAATATCATGCTCCCAGAGCGAGCTTACAGCAGCTCAGCCGTTTGATAGTTCGTGGACTACTCAAACACTATAGGCTATGACAAACTTATACAATTATCTATATCAAAAAGAAAGAGTTTTTATATGATTTTTATATTTTAATATGTTTTTTTCCGGCTGCACTATAAGGGCAGCCTATTTTCTTCTATACCAAACGCTCAACAATCCTGCTTTACGACCCAATACGCTGGGCTACAACCGCGAGCCAACAAGCACCAAGCGCAAAATACTACTCAAACCAAAGCAGGAGGCTACCCGTGTGTCAATCTCTTCGGGATCATACACCTGTGATAGCCTACGACTGATCATCTACCCTCGATAAACAATCCGCAATCACATTGTCACATCCCGCAATATGCCGGATGTCCAGGTTATACTCCTGCAACATCAATGACCACCGGGTCAGTCTCATATTGCGATTGTGAAATTGATTTAGGAATCTCAAAGGGTGATGATCAGTGTAGATAACCACGACTGGGCCATAGGCTGGAACATACACCTCGAAGTGCCTGAGTGACAGCACAATCGCCAGTAATTCCTTTTCTATTGTAGAATAGTTCTTTTGTGCAGCATTGAACTTCTTAGAAAAGAAACTTACTGGGTGTTCCACACCTTCATTGTCTGTCTGTAGCAAGACGGCACCAGCCCCTACACCACTAGCATCTGTTGCCAGCTGAAAAGGCCTGTTAAAGTCTGGGGCCCTGAGTATCGGGTGAGTACACAGCAAATGCTTCACTAAATTAAAAGCCTTTTCACACTCAGGCGCCCACAAAAACTTTTTGTCTTTAGATAACAAATCTGTGAGAGGTGCCAACACCGTAGAGTAACCTTTTATAAAGCGTCTGTAGTAGCCTATCATACCCAAGAATCTCATGATCTGCTTCTTGGTGGTTGGGTGCGGAAATTTATTGATAGCCTGTACCTTGTTCTGAGGAGGGCACACCTGTCCCCTTCCCACTACAAACCCAAGGTACTGCACAGTGGCTTTTACGAAGTCACACTTTGCCAAATTTACTACCAGACTTGCTTCACTAAGTTTCCGGAACAAGGTCTCCAGGTGCTCACAATGGCTCTCAAAGTCGTCATCATAAATGATTACATCGTCCAAGTATACGGTGCAATTTGGAATGTCCTTGACAATTTCATTCATCAGGTTCTGAAACGTTGCTGGTGCATTCTTAAGTCCGTAGGGCATAACATTACACCGGTAAGTACTCCCGTCCACCACAAAACCACATACCTCTTTAGCACGCTCGGACAAAGGTACTTGCCAGTAACCTTTTACTAAATCTACTTTAGACAAAAACCGAGCATTACCAATTTTATCAACACTATCATCAACCCAAGGAAGAGGATATGGGTTAGTTGGAGTCAAACCGTTTAGCCTACGGAAATCAATACAGAAGCGTACCTTGCCATCTGGCTTAGGCTGCAGTGTTACGGGGGAAGTCCATTTAACGGTACCTTTCTCTATCAACCCTCTACCGAGCATATACTCCAACTCATCCCTCAGAGCGGGTAGTTTTATGGGGGGCACACGGTATGGGATTGACTTAAAGGGTAGATGGTGCCCCACGTCAACATCATGCATAGCCTGAGTAGTGAGGCCTGGATGTTCAGCGAATACAGTGGGGTATAAACCGAGCAACTGACGGATAGCTTCAAATTGCGGCTCAGGCAAATGGGCTATAGCCTCGTCAGCCCTTAGGCTCGAGTTCCCCGCCCACTGATCCGCTGAAACATGGTGATCCCAGCTATCCTCCTCTGAAGCTTGACTGTCCCCCTCTCCTTCTCCACCACGGCCGCAACAAGCCAACACAGGGACAGTGAGAGGCTCAGAGGGGCGCCTCACATACTCTTTTATCAGGTTCACGTGACATAACTGATTCTTCTTCCTCCTGTCTGGAGTGGCAACAAGGTAATCTAGGTCCGAAATTTTCTCCACAATTTTATAGGGTCCAGTATACTTCGCCGACAAGGGGTTACCCACCAAAGGCAACAAAATCAACACCTCCTGTCCCACAATGAACTCCCGGAGCTTCACTTTGCGATCATACCTGTCCGTCATTAAAGCTTGTGACCCTGTTAAATTCCGACCTGCCATCTCCAGACTCTTAAGCATGCGCTCACGGCTTTCAAACACATACTTCAACAAGGAACAAGGCGGCACAGTTCCTTCCCAAATTTCCCGCAGCATATTAAGGGGGCCCCTGACTCGGTGTCCAAAAATCAGCTCGTTTGGACTAAATCCCAGGCTCTCACCAGGCACTTCCCGAGCAGCAAACAGTACATACGGCAATCCAAGATCCCAATCTCTTCCGTTATCAGCACAATAACACCTGAGCATGCTTTTAAGGGTGGCATGCCACCGCTCAAGCACCCCTTGGCTCTCAGGGTGATACGCTGACGATACCACCGCCCGTATTCCATGCTGTTGCATTGTTTGCTTAAAGAGATTGGAGGTGAAATTGGACCCCTGATCAGACTGAATCTCCTCCGGGTACCCGTACCTTGAAAAGTACCACAACAAGTTACTGACTACCGTCTTAGCCATGCCGGTTTTCATGGGGTATGCATCGGGGTATCTAGTGGCAACATCCATGATGGTTAACAAAAATTTATTACCAGCCTTTGTGGGAGGGAGGGGACCAACCATGTCAACAACAATCTTACTAAAAGGTGGCCCAATTACAGGAATAGGGTGCAACGGAGCTTTAGGAATAACTTGGTTTGGTTTCCCGACCCGTTGACAAATATCACATGAGTTTATCCAGGACTGCACATGAGACTTCATCCCCGGCCACCAAAACAACTTCCCCAAAGCCGCCACCGTTTTTCTTACCCCCAAATGTCCTGCCAGCGGTGTGTCATGCGCCAAACTCAGTAGGCTATCCCTGCACTCCCGCGGCACCATCAACTGGTCCACTACCCCGGACCCCATCTTCCAGCTACGGTTAGGGTCTTGAAAACGCCGATACAGGATGCCATCTAAATAAAAAAAATCTCCCGGCTGTGCATCACCGTCCTCGTCGAGCTCCACAGCTCCATTAGCACACGTTTGGAGCTCAGGGTCCTCCAGCTGCAACCGACGTATATCTGAGGGTGCCAAGCGATCTAACTGCTCCCGGAGCAATGCATGACCCTCCCCGATACTGAGCTGCTCCCTCTGTCTCTCTCGATGTTCATAACGTTGCTGTCGTGGAGACTCGTCATGCCCAGCCTCGTCACTCTCGATGACAGGCCCAGGGGCTACTCCAGAACTAAGTAATGGTGCTAATACTGAATCACCCAGGAGAGCCGCCGAGTCAAAACTCTTAAAACCAACTCCAGCTTTAGCCTCCTCCTGTTGATCGTTCCTCTGCTGGTCTGAAGACGGAGGACTAGGCTGTGACACTTTAGCTGCCCGAGCTCGGGTGACAGCACACGCCATGGGTTGTGCCTGGCACCGCTCGACCCACTCTCGCTCTTCCCTACTCACGTCGGCCGGCCTCTCGGCAACGACTAAGGGTAGAACCTCAGAAGCGGGCATTGCAAAGTCGTTGCCGAGAAGAAGGTCGACGCCCTCCACTGGCAGTTTCTCCACAATCCCAACATCCAATTCACGTGCCACACCATCCACCTCCAACTCCAACCGCACCAGCGGGTATGACCGAGTTGCATTAATACCCTGCACCACCACCACCCGAGCCGCATTTATAGGGTAGCCAGTCAAGTTTTTCATCAAAGTCTGGGAAGCACCTGTATCACGCAAGACCTCTACTCCATGCTTGCGCCCCGCCCACATCACGCAACCCCGTCCTCTATGGTCGCAAAAAACATCCTGAGCAGGGTTCGAGCCTCCCAGGTGCTTCTGCATTGGCTGTGCCTCAGCCTCTGACGAACTGCCCCGGGCAAACTCAGAAGGCTTCAGAGACACACCAATGTTGCAGGCCAAAGACACAGCTGCTGTAGGTGGTTTGCTAGGACAGACTCTTGCAAAGTGCCCCTTTTTATGACATTGATAACACTCTAACTCCCATTTGGGCTTCCCTTGGTACTGGGAAGGGCCCGGCCCCTTCTTAAATGGGACGGTGCTAGTCTTGTGGTCAGTCTTGGTATCATAACTCTTGTACTTGTTTGCATAAGATATATTACTAACTCGGGGGGGTGGGGCGTCACGCCCCTTGTTACCTGCCTCACTACGCTGGGCAGACCCGCACCCACGAATTAATGATAGCCGGAGGTCAGCCATCTCAGCTGCCTCCTGTAGAGTTTTTGGATTCTTTTCTTTAATAGTTAAAGTCATTTCTGCACCTGTACACTTATAAAACTGCTCGAGCAGAAACAGCTCCGTCAACTGTTCGGCCGTCTCAGCTTTCTCAGAACGTGTCCAGTTTGTAAGTGCATCTTTTAAGTCCCGGGCATGCTCAAGAAAGGTCGCCTCCCTAGTCTTTGTAACACCCCGAAACTTCAATCGATATGTTTCTGGTTGCAACTCGTATGCCCGTAGGACAGCTCTCTTCAATTCTGGGTAGTCAATGCAAGACTCTAAAGGCAGTGCATCATAAGCCTTCAGACCCTTACCCGTAAGTCTTGAGGAGACCAGAGCTGCCCACTTCTCTTCAGGCCAATTATGCTCCCTACACTTCTTCTCAAAACGATTAAAAAATTCTGTGACTTCAGTTTCACTAAATGCCGGCACCAACTTGACTAAGTGGGACAAGGACTGTTCTCTTACTTGGCCCTCACGGCCCATCCGAATCCCTGTCGACTCTGCACGAGTCTTATCTAAATCTATTTGAGCACAATATTTCTCTGAGTCGTACCTAAGCTCAGCCTCGTGCCTCCTAATCTCAGCCTCAATCTCCTTCTCCTGCTTCCTAGTCTCATTCTCCTGCCATGAATGTAAATGTAGATCCGACCAGAACCAAAAATTCGATGAAAGAACGTTCTGCGAGTTCTAAAACCGCAACTTTAAAGGTTTTCTATGCAAACGCTCGTAGCATACGCAATAAATTTATAGATTTAGAGGAACTAGTGTTTACAGAAAATTATGATGTGATTGGCATAACAGAATCTTGGCTCAATACAGAAGATAGAGACTTTTTAGCAGAGTATTCACTTCCCGGTTATGTAATGTTTGAGAACAGCCGAATAAATAAAAATGGAGGTGGCGTTTTATTTTATATCAAAGAAAGTCTTAACCCGACCCTCGTGTCAAAACCTCAAATTGTGAACGTCGACACATCTTTTGTGCTAATAAAGAATAATAAAGGTACAAAAATAATACTTGCGTTAATATACAGACCTCCAGCTCAATCAGTGCAAACTGACCGAGAAATTTACGAACAAATTGCAGATGTAAGTAACTCACAAGATACCGTAATTTTTGGCGACTTTAATTTACCTGTGACCAAGTGGGGCGATACTCTTACTTCACACTCCGGACATGACTTGTATACGAACTTGCAAGAGAGTTCGCTTTATCAATTTGTTCGAACGCCGACCCGTGGTAATAACGTTCTTGACATTGTACTTGCAACAAAAGAAGAATTGATAGAGAATTTGAATGTTGGTGATGAATTCAGTAACAGCGACCATCGTACGATAACTTTCACTTTAAAGTTTACTAGTAACGAACCAAATAGTAGCATCGAAAAAGTCCCTAATTTCAAGAAAGCAAACTTCCATAAACTTAGAGCTATGTTTAAAGAAACTGACTGGAGCTTTTTAATTAACAATAACGATATAAATACATCTTGGAAGTTATTCGAAACCACTTACCTAAAAGCAGTGCAAGACTGCATACCATCGAAAATACGGCGTCCAGGCCATAATAATAAGCCCAAATGGTGGAATAAAGATATTTCAAACTGCCTGCTTGCTAAAAAATTTGCTAATGATAGATTAAAATCCTCACAAAATGACGAAGAACGGGTGAAATTTGTAGAGCTACGACGCAAAGCCAAAAAGTTAATTAAGCAAAGTAAAAAGACCTTAGAGTTACATATTGCGAATCAAAGTAAAACAAACCCGAAAGAATTCTATAGTTATATCAGAAAGAAAAAAGTAGTTACTTCAACTGTTGGACCGTTAGTCGATGAAAAAGGAGAATACACCAAAGACGAAGTACAAATGAGTAATGCCCTCAATACCTTCTTTGCATCAGTTTTTACAACCGAAGACCTCAGTGATATCCCTACACCATCGCCGATTCAGATTGATAATTCAGATCTTCTAAGCAATATTACCGTTACAGAGAGAGAAGTATTGAATTGTTTAGATAAACTCAAAGTAAATAAAACGCCAGGACCTGATACAATCTCGCCTAGAGTTCTAAAGGAAGCTAAGAATGAGCTCTCCAAACCACTGACATTACTATTCAATAAATCCTTGCAGTCTGGAACTATGCCTGATCAGTGGAAGCTAGCCAACGTAACACCGATATTCAAAAAAGGCAGCAAATCCCTACCCAGTAACTATCGTCCAATTAGCTTAACCTCAGTTGTATGTAAAATGCTAGAAACGGTCATACGAGACAGACTCGTAAATCACTTAGAGGAAAATAACATACTTAAAGATACTCAACACGGCTTTCGTAAAAAACGTTCCTGTTTAACAAACCTCTTAGACTTCTTCCACGATATCCTCAACCTCTACGATGAGAGTAAAGCTGTAGATATTATATACCTTGATTTTCAAAAGGCCTTTGACAAAGTTCCCCACAAACGTTTACTGCTAAAACTAAAAGCGCATGGAATACAAGACGGTGTGTTGAAATGGATAGAAAATTGGCTCAACAACAGAAAGCAAAGAGTAGTCATAAACGGTAAGGCATCTAAATGGACCAATGTAAGTAGCGGGGTACCCCAGGGATCGGTACTAGGACCAATTCTCTTTCTAATTTACATCAACGACATAGATGAGGGTCTCACCTGCACAATCTCAAAATTTGCTGACGATACAAAAATTGCAAATAGCGTACTCTCAAAAGAACAAGTTGACGATATGCAACACAATCTAGATAAATTGTCATGTTGGGCCCAAATTTGGCAAATGAGTTTCAATGCGGATAAATGTAAAGTACTACATGTCGGATACCTAAATGAGAAAGCAAACTATTCGATGAATGGCACTCAGCTTAAGAATGTAAACAGAGAAACTGATCTGGGAGTAACAATATCGAGTAACCTAAAACCGAGTCAACAATGTTCAGAAGTTGTTAAGAAGGCAAACAAAATAATTGGCTTTATAGGCAGGTCATTTGAGCATAAATCCAAAGAAGTTATCCTAACCCTTTACAATTCCTTAGTCCGCCCTCTTCTGGAATACTGCGTTCAATCCTGGTGCCCTTATTACCAAAAAGATATAAACAAGCTAGAACGAGTTCAACGTAGAGTTACCAAAATGATACCTAGCCTAAAGAACAAACCATACGAAGAGCGTCTTAGAGAATTAAATCTATTTCCTTTAACCCAGCGCAGATTAAGAGGCGACTTAATTCAAGTGTTCAAAATCATCAAAGGCATCGACAATATGAACTGTAGTAAGTACTTCACTATCAACCAATCTAATTACACACGGGGAAACGGTTGCAAAATTATTGGTAAATCTTTTAACTCGCACGAATCTAAGAATTTCTTCTTCAATCGAGTTGTCAACTTGTGGAATGGGCTTCCCCGAAACGTTATAGACTGCAGCACCGTTGATTCATTTAAATTCTGCCTAGACAAATATCTCGCATCAAACCCGCGACTGACTGCGTTTGTAAATGAATAACTTTATCCTCCCCTCAGTTACTAACCCATATGTCCCCTACTAACTTCCTAGTCCTGCCACGTTAGTGGCAGGGCAGTAGTTCCCTTTCCAATGTTCCCTTACCCACTCTAAACCACTGTTTGGACACTTGATCCTCAGTGTTTTGGAGGACAAGCAGCCTAGAAGGGTCACTAGATCTGTTGTTGCTTGATTTCCTTTGTACTCCTTTGTACTCCTTTGTACTCCTGCTTCCTAGTCTCATTCTCCTGCCTCCTAGTCTCATTCTCCTGCCTCCTAGACTCATTCTCCATCTCCTGCTTCCTAGCCTCATTCTCCATTTAGCAAGCTCGAGTTTAAATATCATCTCAGGAGACAGGCCGGAAGAGGGAGCTGCCACTACTGAAGGAGGGGGGGCAAGAACTGGGGAACCACCATACGCACCGCCCGAGGGCACTCCAATCTTCCAATGCTCATCCCTCTGTGGGAGAGTGCTAACCTCCGGCAACTGAGTGGACGGCACTGTGGGAGTCGAGTGAGAGGGGATCTGGGGAGGAACCCCCCCAAACGCCCTCTCCTCCGAAACCCCATGTCGCCCACGCAACACCCAGGAAATCAGCTCCCCCTTGGACATCCCTCCTACATTGGATAGACCCAAAACCTTGGCTATCAGGTGCAAGCCATAAACATTCACCCAGTCAGCCTCTCCTCCGTCACATGGTACTGCTTACTCACAAAAAGTCTAGCATCCTCCTCACTAGTTACTAACGGCACCTCCTCACTTAGCATCTCTCGCTCCTCGTCAGTACTAGGGCACGACATACTGAAGTTCACCAAAAATTCTCGAGACAAAAGTGTTAAACTCCCTTATGCAAGCACTAATTACTAAATTAACTGAGTCTCTTAAATGCTCTCCTAATTGCCTTACAAAAAAAAATATTCTTCAATATGTACGCTAAAGTACGAACAAACAAATGTTGTACAACTCTGCAAAAATTATACTGTTCACAAAATCCTAAGCAAGGTCGCCATTTGTTACGACCGGGCACTCGGGTACACTAGGGCTCTTACACAGGACTCGAGTATGGCTCGCTGCCACAACGGAAACACACGATCCCAACCCCAGAGTACTGCCAGCCGAACAAAAAACGCCACTACCCTCCAGAGTTCTATCTGCTATAACGGGGTATACAAGAACTCGGTACTAGCGTTTCACACAACAGACTAATAACAAGACGGGAGTTATCTAGTCTGGTCAACAATCAAACAAAGAAGAAAGTACTACAACACTAAAGAATAGTGTTGGCCGAAGCCGAAGTAATCCACCCTTGAACTAAGAACTTAAGAAGTCCTCCACCCTCTACTTCGGATCGGCACTATTACGTTACGTTAAACAATAGTCCTCGAGCATCAAGCAAGGAATCTTCTGATAAGTTAGATGCTTCTCGAATACTCATAAGAAGTAAGTATCGGATTTTGAACAGCAATTTAATGAATAACTCACTGGTAATTAAAGGCTTTAAATTGACATAAGAAGAATTATAAGACTAAGCAATAGGATATGGCAAACATTAAGAAGAAGTACTCCGACAATGCACTGGCAATAGCCTACTAAGATTGTGCTCGTGGGCCACTAATCTCTGAAGTAGCTAAGCGTGCCACACATGAAATCAATAATGCTTAAACAATAAT